>JANTPZ010008222.1:0-11572 GCA_025593235.1 Vachellia pachyceras | reverse complement strand
ATTGAATCTCAGGATTCCCTTTCTGTTCAAGCATATCATTCCACTTTTGATCATACTGTTCTAAAAATTGAGTAACGATCATCTCTCCTGCAACAGGGCGTTTGAACTCTTCATCATGAACCTGCGCATTTCTCCACTTCCATAGCATCCAGCAGGTGACTGCAAATTTTTCAGGCCATCTACATTCCTCTGCCTTCTTCGCCTTCTTCAGCACGTTCCTAGAAATCCAGCTCTTCAGGTCAGAGTTGAAGAATATGTTCCCCCTGTTATGAATAATTAATTGTCTCCATACAACAATAGCTAAGGGGCAATCCCTAACTGCATGAAGTATATCCTCTCTTTCTTGTTGGCATAGCGGGCACATATTTGAATCTCCTCCCCATTTACTCGTTCTATCTTTTGTTGCAAGCCTACCATGAAATAAGAGCCACACAAATAATCGGATGCGCTCTGGTACCTTTAATTTCCATATTCCTTTCCAGACAGTGCTGTTTTGCTCCCCTTCACTTCCTCTAAACCACTTGTAAGCTGATGCAGTTGAGAAGACACCATTAGGCGTTAGCTTCCACTTCACTTGGTCAGTTCCCCCATCCATGATTGGCGGTAGCATACTCAGGATCCTTCCTCTTGCGCCAACAAAAACTTTTTGGTGCCAGAAGCCCCTAACGCAAAACATTGTTGTTAAAATTGCACCTTAACCCTAAATTAAATTATAAGTACATATAAAAAGCTACTCCTCGTTATGGTCATGATTACAAGTCATTTTTAACATATTTTAAATAGATTAAAAAAATTTTAAACATTATTAACTTGCTTTAAAGATTCAACAACTGTACAATTTTATTCCTATTTAATATCCACTTTAACACATTAATGCAAAGTCAACATATAATAAATAAATAGTAAAGTTGCACATTTGTAAGAAAAATTTTATAAGATAGCTTATAAATATAATCAAATAAAATATAAAAAACTTTATTAAATCTAACTGTAATGCACAAATCATAATTCAAAGCCACAATTTTATCAAATTGCTAATAAGGCTAATAGATCTTATTAGTAGGGAGGAGCAATGGGCGGGCAGGGCTGCCTCGTGGGGTAACCGACTACCCACCCATTTATTTTCCCACGGGTATGGAGGCAGCCTGTACCCGTGAGTAAACCAGTTTTGATCCATTCAAACAGGTATGGTACTATCAGGTGCTACATATTATTCAATTACCTTGAGATTAAATTTATTTAACTTTTTTTATTAAGCACATGTATTCTCCTACCAAAGGCAATATTGTTAAATGCACTATCAAGTGTTAAATGTAGATATTTTTTCTAAAAAGAATTTGAACATTGATTCATCACGATATAAGAAAATAACTAATTCTGTTAGACCTAACCTCTGGTTCTCTCACTACATTTTTTTGTATAGTCTCTCACTGCATTTTTTTGGTATACGTCTCTCACTAAATTTAACTTTGATTCACAAGGGTCATTTGAATTGGGTTTTACCGACCTTCATTGAAGAAGCCCAATGGTCTTTGAATTGGGCTTTATATTTATTTGGGTTTTATGAAACTTGGACTCTTAATATTGGGCTGAGCATTAGTAGCTTTCCCTCAATTTTTGTGCCCGTTTAGGAATGCGGTATATAAGTACTTTTACGCAAGTTGATGTAAATATGTGAAGGAGATTATTTCATTTTGTGAAAAAATAATGTTAAACGTGGTTTGACTTTTCCAAATGTTGTCACATACAAGCTATACATGTATATTTAGTGTCAGATAGTGTATCAAATATGATCATCTCCAATCGAGCTATACTAGCAAAAAAAATAATAAAATAAGGAAAGCCCATTTATAGGATTGGTTTGCCTTCAAAGGAATGGTTGTTGGTTGTTGGTTTATTTGAATTTTAACTTAAAACAATTCAGTTATTATAGTTTCCCCTCAAATGAAGTACAAGGAACTATAGTTTAGGGAGCCAAAGTTATATTTTCCTTGAAATTTAAAGCTAAACTTTTGTGAAAATGCTAATTAAGCTTAATGTAAACAAGCCCAACAACAATTAATTCCGAAGATCTTAGTCATAATGTTGTAACTTGTAGGTATCACATACTCATGCTCATTAAATTCAATGAATAAAAGATGGAATTTTTTTTTTAATCTAAGCATGGGCATCTTCTTATTGAAGGCAACCTTATTTGAGGTAATATCAAGCACTGAATGTAAACATTTTTCCCAACTTAAATTCAAACACGGCTCATCATATTGTGAGGGACTGATAGATGCAATAATAAATTTGAAAAATGACAAGTTGATCGTTAAGAAGAACACCCATGTTGTGGCAGTTCCATCCTGAAGTTAATGAGTTAATCCTACAACACATCCCGGTACAATGCTCAAGGCGAGGCTGAGCGGTAGGAACAACCTTCAATTTATTATGAGCCCAAACAATGGATTCAATAAGTTCTTACCAATAACCACACCAGCTGAATAGAAACATTAAACTATAAGTTGATTTTGAAGGTACTACGTTTGATCATTAATATAAGAGGAGTTGATTTTTGAGAAATTATAAAAGCTGAATAATTACTTAATTATAGAATTTATTTTAAAATATTTATATGTATCATTAGATTATAAATCAGTTTATAAGTAAGGCAAATTAGTTTAGAAAATAATGATAAATATATTAGTTAATTAACTTCTTTAATTTTCCAAAAAAAAAATCAACTAGCTCTTATGTTAAGGTTCAGAAATAGTATTTTGGTGTTTACAAATTTTCAATATATATTAATTTAAATTTAAATTAGATTTCCACACCATATTAAACATGTTTTTAAACATCATTCGCAAGTCAATTTCCATCGTCGTATCAACTTTCATTTCTATCAAAATCAATTCTAGTATTCCAAACATGTTAAGGCTCTTATATTAGTTAATTAGCTTAATTAATTTTCTAAAAAATCAACTTGCTTTTATATTATAGTTCGGATGTAGTATTTTGGTGTCTACTATTTTAATTGACATTTAAATTAGATTTCCATACCCATTAAACATGTTTTTAGACACCATTTCCAAGTCTATTTCCATATTCAAGTTAATTTCCATTTCCATCAAAATTAAATCTGGTGTACCAAACATGTTGTAAACATAGTCATCCCTTTTAGCAAAGTTATGGATAAAATTGGACACAAAAAATTAGGGTGCTAGATACACTGGAGAAATAATATTAATGTTATATTTGTTACTTTACCCAATTATTTATATTTATTATTTTTCTCTAAATTAATTTACATGACTCATAGCCAATATTATTTTGGAAGTTTCAAAATAGATAATGTTGCATTTAACCGTTAAAAATATTAACGATCAACATTAATTTTCGGGACATTATATACTATTTGAAATCAATCTATAATTTGGTAATTTATTTAATTTTTTAACAATCCATATTAATGAACTGGTTCTTAATATTAAGTATATGACATATTATTTAAAATCAAGCTAAAAAATTTATTTAGCTATATTTAGGTTCGAAATATAGATCACCTTAATAGTTGTATTAGGAACTTAGGATCAATATGTGTACGGAAATGCATACCCATTAATCAAATGGAAAAAGACGTGATTGTCCTTGTAATTTTCTTAAATTGACCAGATTAGGCACGCATATAAATCAAGCAACCAAGTGGGAAAGCCTGGCCTATCCGTTCTCTTCGCTGCTGCTGTCGACTTCGAACAAAAAGGTCGCCGGTGCCTGGTCGTCATCGTCCGTCGGAGAATCTGTAACGGGTGAGCATCTTCTCTTTGTTCACCCTCTCTCCTTCGTATCCTGTAACCTCTCAATATTGGCTTCGTGTCCGCTCTCGTTTACCCATTTCGGTACGCGTTATTTATTGCTAAAAATATAGCGCGAGTACCCCAAACAAGCTAAGGCAACTCACATTTTTTCTTAGTAGCAGTCAGCGAACCTTCTTGATTCTTTCTTTCACTTCACATTTTTTTTCTATCCTTCTTTCAATAGTTTGGGATGCTTTCAACTACTGTCGAGCTATCTCCATTTTCAGCCCCCACAAGTTGTGGGTGGAGCTTTTGCCTCGGTGACGTTTTTTTTTCGAGAAAAAAAACTCAGCTGACGTTTGGGTCTGCACAAGTTTTGCAATATTTTTCTGCTGGGGAAAGCCTGACGAGTGAAACCCACATGTTGTGTTTAGGTCTTAATTGCTGGTGACCGCATTGGTTAAATGGCTGGTTCTTAGGTTCTCTTCTTTTGCTTTCCTCCTCTTTTGTGTGCCTTGGATGATGGATTGGCAGTTTCTTCGTTGTTATATTCATTGGGATCCTCTTCGTAAGCGATTTTGCACTGACTAGAAGTTTCTGCCTTTTGTGTCAGAACATGGTTTTGAAGTGCCTTTCATTGATTATATTCCTTTTTTCTTAATTTACCAGGAATCTTTTAGCCTTTGATAACTCCTCACCCTCCTCTTCTTTGCAACATGTAACTAGTGACTTTGTTGAACTTCACTATCACTCATTAAATTAGTTTCCAGAATGCTTCTAAGTGATTGGACTCGCTTATCTTTATATTAAATCTTGTTTTTCTTTCTTTACTGAATAATAATGAAAATCATTACCCACTGTGAGATTGATGTGGTAAAGTTAAATTGCTTGAATGCTAATAGAATGGTAAATGGCGACCACTGATAATGTAATTTACAATTATAGTAAAATTTAACTTCTTGGAATATATAATAAGTTTTAGGAGCTATAATTAGCAAATGCATGCATCATGTAGGCACAATTTTAATGAATAAAAATTTCATCATACTTTAATTCAATTATAAATGTTCTATATGAAAGCTAATGAAAGAAAATAATTAATGGGATAAATAGGCAATTTGATTGTAGCAGCATAAAAGCAGAGCCTTTTATGTATGCCAATCAGAGTTATTTGTAGATTCCAACTCCCTCTCCCTTTCCATTCCTCAAATTCCTTTACATTAAACAGTGTCTAAGGGGTTTTACATATAATCTTCAATAGTTGCAACTGATGAATATGTAATTTTCTGCCTTTTATTCTTCAGTTCTTTTCAGGGAGATTCAGAGATGAGTTATTGTTCACCAGCGTCTGTTTTTGGTAATCAACTTATATCGTCGTCTGCTCCAAGAACCAAATCTTGTGTTAATATCAAAAGCATCTTCAGTTTTATTTGTTGTCCAAGCCAAGGAAGATGCTGTCTCTCTGTTTCTGAGAACCATTATAAAGTCAAGAGACTCAGGATTTCTCAGGTAATTGAATCTAGACAAGGATTGACACATTTTCAGGTGCAGCAAGGAACTTGGGAAGAACCTGATGATGGCAGCAGTAGTCAGGATGATGATGAAGAAGAAGAGCAAACGGAAGATGAGAACTATGGCTTTGAAAGTGATTGGGAAGAGGAAGAGATAACTTCATCAGCTGTTAATAGTGTTATTTCAGTGCAAAAGTATGAGGAGGATATTAAAAAAGGCACTTTTTCTATTCCTATGTCCCCCCTTCTCTCTCTAAAACCTTATCTCCTTTGCTGTGAAACTTGGACTTCTTGCTTTGAATATATTATGGTTTAAGAAAAGAAGCTATATATTATGGAAAGTTCGTAAGTAAAGGCAAATGATTAAAGAAGGCTGACAGTTAGCATATACTATGACCCAGACAATTGCCTACCTCTAAAACCACTTATTTTCTTCATTGCAGAGGTTGAACAACTTTTGGAGCCTGAAGAAAGAGCAGTATTGCAACAGAACGTGACTCCAAACTTGGAAAAAATCTCAACTGTATGTCTGAAACTGTTCATATTTGCACCTACTTTCCTAACTTCTAATCTGTTATTATAGGTGGAAAACTATATGTGGAACACACATTTGAAATTATACATGCTAACCGCATGAATAGATTTATCCAAGTTTCTTTTGTTTTAGAAGGTTGTATGTTGAAAACTGCGGTCAGTCATTTAGGTCCCATATCTCTGTTCTTTAGGAAAAATGGAGCCCACTGCACACTTTAGCGCTATCAACACAGATAAGATGTATGGATCAGCTGCTTGAAAGTGGTGTTGATATTGATCTTAAGAACAAGGTGAGTTTCTTCATATTTTGGTTTACAAGCTTGTGATGTTGTATAACAGCTTTTGCATAGATGTGATTTAGTTTATTTGATCAAGCAGGAAGGTCTCACCGCACTTCATATAGCTATCATAGGAAAGAAAGAAGCTGTAATAAGCCATCTTTTACGGAAAGGTGCAAGTCCTCATGTCAAGGATAAGGTAAGGATACATCTTGACATAGCTTCTGAAGCTGCTGACCGATTTTCAAAGAGCATCAGTATTCATATGGTCATTGTTGTAGTAGGATGGTGCTACCCCACTTCATTATGCAGTTCAAGTTGGTGGCAAGCAAACCGTTAAGTTATTGATTAAATATAAGGTTGACGTCAACGTTGCAGATAATGTGAGCTTTTTATTTAAAGAGAGATTGATTTTTTTATTCATACAGGTAATATTCACGTCTACTTACTGGATATGACTTTTATACTTTTTAATGTTCAGGAAGGCTGGACCCCATTGCACGTTGCTATTCAAAGCAGAAATAGAGATATTGCAAAAATTTTGTTAGTCAATGGTGCAGATAAGACAAGAAGAAATAAGGTAACATTGTTTTACATTCCACTGAAGATTGATCTTATGCTTTCAAGTTTCAACATGCTACAAATCCTATTGTATTTTCTACCGTTTAGATATATTCGTAGCATTATCTAGTGTTGGAGAGTCTAGTTGGTCCATCCATCATTTCCTTTGTGTTTTGAGTTCTTGTTCGTTATAGGCTATTTGAACTAGTTTTTAACTTCTGCATTATAGAGTGCTATGACATCAGCATTCTTGTTGGCATGCCCCTATCTGTATCCATACTGGATATATATAGGCAACCGGTCATCTGCTTCTTGTTTGATACAGATTGGTTAGATTTGGTCTAAAACCGTGATTTGAGTATTATTTGCTGCAATTATGACTTTTGGTTATATATATAACTTTAAATGTTATATTTACGTTGTGCAAGAGTTTTCAAATGAGGATATTTTGAATTATTTTAGAATTTTTGTAATCTTTCATGAATATACTATTATGTATTCACTTTTCTGGATATAAAGATTTGGTTTGAACTGATTCTTGGATTTCTCAGTGATTTGAATGGATGATTGTGTTTCAGGATGGGAAAACGGCATTGGATCTAAGTTTATGTTATGGAAAGGACTTCAAGTCTTATGACCTTGGAAAATTGTTGAAGGTGGTGCCGGCTGACACTGATTTTTGATCTGCAAGGAGATTCAATTAAAGCAAAGATTGAAAAAGTTCCGACAGAGAATGCATCTGCTGCTATTTAGTACTGTAATGACCCTCTTGTTCTTCCATTTTTGGAGATGATTTTTGCGGCATGTCACTTATGGAAACTAGAAAATGAAGTCCTGACAGAATCAGTGTACATTAAATAGGGTGTGCATGAATATTTACAAATTATGATGTTGCTGTTGAAGCCGACTGGAAGTATTCGTTTTTACAAGACAATTTTTAGATATGATGTGTTTCCTATTTATAAGATATATATTTTAGAGGCTTTCTCGAATTTTTTTTGTTAAGTTCCTATTTTGCCCCTATTTCATTATCTGTATTAAACTATTAATATAATTGCATTTATTGAATTCATTGACACTCTTCTTACTTCACTCACTCTATTCTCACCGCACATTCAGTCATTCACTCTCTTCCACATATACCCATCTTCTACTTTCTCTCGTGTTCTTTACTCCCAATAAATAAGGGTATGTATATGTATTATATCTAACTAATTTTAACAAATCTTTTTTATCAACATGATTCAGTTAATTGTCTCTTATAAAAAGCAATGGAGGAAGTAACTTTTTTTTTTTTTTGAATTTGGTCTGTTACAAGATAACGAAGTCCTTCCTTTTGATCTCTGAATACTTTGTTCCTATTAAACTTGTTTCTCAAGGGGATATTAGCAAGCTTTACATAAAGTCCTATTACATAGGGTTATGATATTTTAGACTTTGATGATATTTGGGCAAGTTTATACCAAGTACGGTGAACACTTACAAGACTGAGTTCGGTTTAAGTTTTTTTTATATAAATCAAATCTTTAGTAGTAAGAAACGGGTTCAACTCCCATAAAGAGGTAAGTTCGATTCCCTCTGCCGTTGTGAGGGCCCCTTTAGTAAGCGATCTTGTAAATCCCTTATAAGTGCTCAAAGAGCCGTGGGGCCGTGTCCTGGCCTTGGTGAAGGATCGGTGTTGAACACACCTAAACTTTTTTGTATAAAAAAAAATCTTTAGTAGTATTTTTTTTATATGGAATTGGGTTTTATTCTAATCATTTTAATTTTATTTGATTTAATGTTAGTCTTAGCACTTAACACTGTTAAATAAGTACATGGAGAGTGATAACTTGAATACTTTAAAAGTTTTGGATGGATATGAAAATATACTTTAGAAGCTAAATGAACCTTTAGTCCTTAACCCTATTTTTAGTTAAGGCTTTGTGATTCTTTCCCCTTTTCCTTTGGATCCTTAGATTTTCCTTAGTTATGAGTAATTAGTCTTTATAGCGTTTGGATCAGCTATGACAAAAATAACTTTTATTTTATCTAAATTTATAAATTTAGATAAAAGTTAGATAGTACGATGTGATTTATATTTAAATTGAATTTTATAAAAAGGTTAGTTTGACAAGAAAATTTGATATAAAATGACTAAAAAGAGTTAAAATTTATTAAATATATTGTATGTATATAATGAAATAGTTTTAAGAGAGACATTAAAATTTAAAGTGAATAATGTATTAATGGTAGAAATTGTAAATACTAGAAAACATTAAATAGATATATTTAATATTTATAATTTATGGGATAGTTAAGTTTTTAATAGAAAAAAATGTATTTAATAGATATATTTGAATGTATTGAACAGATAAAGATAAAAGGCATGGGGTGGGTAGCGGGATTTGGCTTAATTTTAACTACACTTTAAACATTGTTTTTCAGCCTGCATCAAGAGATAGGAACATGGTCGCATATTGGTTATTCAAAATGACCCATGATTTGATAGAAAATTTCTATTTTTATAAGCAACCACCATCTCTCTTGAAACAGGTGGTGGTTGAAAGGGGAATGTTACTCCCTTGATCTGTTATACTGCTTTCTTTAAGTAATAGACTCTAGTTATATTTAAAAAAACTACACTTGTGAAACATGGCTAGCAAATCCAGAAATTCTCATCTTGGTTACTGGACCCGTTTAGAAACGCGGTAGAGAAGTATTTTTACGCAAGTCGAGGTAAATATATGGAGTAGATTATCTTGTTTTGCGAAAAAACACTGTTGAATGTGCTTTTGATTTTTGAAAACGTTATTCCAAACAAACCCACTATATATTCCATGAATCATAATGTTCTAGGTGGTTCTACACTTTGCCTCGAAAATCAAGAGGGAGACGTTGAAGAGAGAATATACAAATGATGCGGTCTACTTAATACATACAAGAATATCTCTAACTTTCCTTCTTTTTTTTCCTATTTGTTCCATAAAATTTTCTTTTAAAAACGCTCGTTGCGTCGGAGATGATCTCTAAAGCTAAATAAACTACTTTAGATATATGTATTGAAATACTTATATATCATTAAATTATATATCTACAAGTCATGTAAATAAGTTAGAGAAAAGATGATAAGTATATCAGTTGACTTAACTTAATTTTCTCAAAAAAAATTAATTGAACTTTAAATTAAGCACCAAAAGGTAGTATATATAGAATTTTCGAAATGAAAGGCATGTTTGGATCAATGGAAGAAATTATCCGTGAAACGTAATTTACAATTTACAAAGTAAGTATATGAGATGTGTTTTATCTCAGTTTGCACAAACAGGTCCTATAAAAAGTATGTTTGTCCAAATAGAGATAAAATTTTTTTCATATACTTATCTCATGGATAGTAAAACCACATTTGGAAAATAATGTCTACAATAATTCAAAGAAGTACCTTTGTCTCAGGTAAAACTTATCTCATCAATAGTGATTTATGATTTACAAAGCAAGCATATGAGATGTGTTTTATCTTATTTTGCGTAAACGAGTCCTACTTGTGTGATTGTTTGGAAAGCACGTTTGTCCAAATGGAGATAAAACTTTTTTTTTCACCAACAAGCGCTAGGGTGCAGTGGTAAGGCAACTGACACTTTTTCAGGATGACGCTAGTTTGAACCTGGAGACGCGCCTGTTGGGAGGAGATTACCCGCCCTTGGTGCAAAGCATCTCAAAGAGGTGTGCGAAAAATTACATCCCCACTCCAAATTAGTCAATTGCCCCGGGTTACCTGGTCATGTTGAAAGAATGTTAGGGACTCAGGAAAATGCGCCGGATACCGGGGGAAGTAGAGGAAGCCATAGGCCCATATATACCTAGAGTTCACAAAAAAAAATAAAACTTTTATCACATACTTATGTTATGAATATCACAATCACATTTGAAAAATAATTCCTACCCTAATTCAAAGAAGTACCTTGTTATGGTAAATAGATACAGAGCCAGAAGAAGTGTTTGGGCATATTTAAAGTTCCTACGAAGGAGTTGAGGTTCTACTCTACTAATGTATCTAACTTTTTCGGACAACTCTAATGATGAATAAGGCGTGTGTTTGGTTTGGCCGTTTGGGCTGTAAAATGGATTTTGCTGGAATGGGCGAAATGGGTTTATGTTTGGCAGGCCCGTTTGTAAAATGCATTATGCTCAAACGGAGCGTCCCCTTGAATGCGTCCAACGGCTTCTGACACGAGGTGATGGCTGCTTCACTCTCGCCGTACTGGTTAGGAATCCTTGCAGCCTTGGGTCTCGTCGGCTGCACGCTGGAGATTTCATCTTGCCATTCCCGTTCCCTTTCCTTCATAACCCTCGTGCCATTCTCTCTTCGCACTCGCTCGCTCTTGGCAAAACCAGTTTCAGCTTTGCTTTCCTTCCTCTCGTTGTTGCCGACGCCGTCGCGCCTCCATCACACAGTCTTGAAGCATCGGAGGCGACTCTCGCGGCTTCCTCCTTTTATGCAACTCAGATCTGCAGCTCAGCCTTGCACCCGACGCTCGCGGCTTGCTCCTCTTCCCCTCATTTGCAGGTGCGTGTCTTACTCCTTGGCCATTGTTAGCTTATTGATGAAACGATGATGTTTGATGGCACTCTCCCTGTCCTCTCCTCAGTTCACGTTTGCTTATCCTCACCTTGTCGTGCGTTTCTCTGTCGGCAAAGCGCAGATTCCGTCACCGATCGCTCTCTCGTGATCCTGATTGCAGCACCAAGTTCGTCGTCGGCCTTTAGCTTCGATTGGTCTCTGATCTGCCTCAACAAGTTGGTTCATCGTCGATTAGTCATCAGGGTGAAACTTTGCAGTCCCAAATCCTCCTTCATCGCCAACTTTGCCTCTGATCTGCGCCAACCAGGGAGGTGAGCCTCGGAGCTTTTGATTGTTTGCAGGTTGTGTGTG
>JANTPZ010008215.1:0-11656 GCA_025593235.1 Vachellia pachyceras | reverse complement strand
GTTAAGATCTATTCTCTAGAATTCTCCTTACAAATATCTAGATATTTACATGGAAAAATCTAGTAGCAAATATTAAAATAATGAGGCTAGAAATGTGTGGACTTCTCTAGAACGTCCTGGCATTCTCTAGCACTCTCAAGCCGGTTCGGGAGTCATCTGGAGAGTTCTGGTACGTACCGGAGCCTCGTAGCCTCACGGAAAAGAACGGACCGTGACAATTAGCTTAGAATAAGGAACCACATATTGGCGAAATCTCTTTGCATGTGTGCTGTTTCTAAAATTGTTTGATCAGCTTTTACAGAGGAGTTGAGTATATTAATGTTGAAAAGCTTAATTAACAAAGGAGGATATATTCATATATATTCCTAGCTTAATTAAGAGCAGATCTGGTGTGAGGACAAGTTAGTTTAAGAAAATTCATATCCTTGAATAAAAAAAATATATCGAAATCCATGCTAATTGATAAATTTTTAATAATGTATATTATTTTCTCTGAGTGTTACAAATCACAATACTCAGCCTATTTTGCTAAAATATAAAAACATACCCATAATAAAAATATATAAAATATTCATATATATAAAATTCATCAAAAACTGTACAGTGCAATATGGCTGGGTATATACGAATCCCTACATGCATATCATCATGTTTTGATTGAACTCACCTCTGCCTACTTGATTATAATATATGAATACCATGAAACAATTGGATAGAACATGCATGTTCAACAAAACTCGTCATATTCATATATAAAACCATAGCCGTATAAAAAGGTAGTGCATTACCAACGGAGAATATGGGATTTAATCTCTTACAACGTTACATTTCAAATGATTGAATTCTTGTTGAGAGAGATGTCTCTAATCAACATTGAACATTGACTCGAACATAATTACTTTTTATAGAAAAATACATATGTTGAGTAAAAAAGATATATGACTTCTGGTTATATGATATAACTTCTCGTTATATAATCTCAATATAAAAAAGGAATATGGTTTGTCTACAAAAAAAAAAGGAATATGACTTCTGGTCATATAATCAAAACGATATAACTTTAGGTCATACTTTCAAAATATTAAATTAAATCAATATGACTACATGCCAAAATTAAAATAACATTAATAATATCAAAAATCTTGTAAAAAAGATTTAAATTATATAGAATAATAACAACAACCTCCAATTTTAGTTATAAATTTCGATATTTAAAATAATCAGTAAAAGAGTTTCTTTAATTTCATATATTAGCTCATCATAGTATCCCAGATTGATAAAAAATGTATAAATTAAATATGCAGTAAGAGAAAGTAGAGAAAATTGTTAAGGTAACTCAAAGGAAAAACCTTACATACCATACAATTTGTATACCATTATGCAACAAACAAAAATATATAAGGATTAACATAAGATGCTAAGAGTTCATCCAGTAGAATATCGTTATTATAATGTGTTATAAAGTAAAAAAATTAGAGTATAGAAAACAAAATAAAACAAAAAATTGTGTAAAAGAGCAAAAAAACATGTCTCATTTATATGTGATTCTAAATAGTCACCAACCAAAGTATAAGACGCAAATGATTACAATGAAGAAAATAAAAACTTAATGGCATTAACAATAAGAAACCCCTTGCAAATCATTTATTAAAAGGTTATAACATTATGTCATTAAATATAAGGAATTTTAGAAGTTGAGGGTTAGGGGATTGATTCTAAAATACTTAACAACAATACTTAAACATTAAAAATTTAGAACATTTAATTTATTCATAGTAGAAATCATGATGTCGACAAATGAAGGATCTAGAACTGACACGACTCACGTGAGTATGAAGAGCGCCCAATCAAAAAGGATCGAACTCGGGAAAGCCACCCCACAAAAGGTCCATCTTTTGACGTGAGTATATGTGGTAAATGTTATAGTTAAATATTACAAATTTAAAACACTTAATTTATTCTTATGTAATTAGTCTTAAAGCTAAAGCAGTGTGGAAGATCCTATTGCAAGTCAAACCTTTTCACAGTCAGTTAAGGCAGCGCAGCCCGACCTTCCCGAAGTCCATCTTTTTCTATTTTCACAACCCTTCATTCATTCAAACTAACAAAGAAAACAGACCTAGGCTGGCTGATTTTTTCTTTCATACTTTAATGCACGTGTGAAGAATGGTTACTATTAAGGATCGATCGAATTCATTCTACGAACATTGAAACACCCAAAAAATATATTCAAGGAAGGTCAGCGCTGCAACTTAAGAAACTAGTGTGACGACGAATCACCTTTTTTTAATCCTAAAAGATTTTTTAGAAGAGTTTCTCTTTATTTTATAGAGAGGACGCGTGTTCAAGTATTTGCGAAGGAAAATAAATGCTGAGGGAAGAGCTCCATTTTGGAATAGAAGAAACTGTTTTACTTGTAAAGAAAATCTTCCCATATTTAATTTTTCTCTTCTATTTTCATCTTGTAAATTATTACCCACTTAATTTATGATTTATATATTCTTGGCAGCGTTGCATATTTAACTTTGTAATTATGATATGAACTAAATTAGTTGATTTGGGAATAACATGTTTACTCAGTCCATATTCTTCATATTCTTAAGCGGATGGAGATCATTGGATGATTTGGAAAACATTATTGTTACATTGAAACTAGAAAATGGATTAGTTCATACAACTATTGACAACAGGTGGATTGATTTGCTTCTGGGACACAGAAGTATAACTACTAATCTCATGCAGTCTCATTGGGATATATTTTCTCATCAAGTATTTGAAGTTAGATTTTCTGTATTTTAGTGAAGGAAGTTCTATAGGTGGTGATGATTCAGAATATATACCTGTAAATATATTATACCTTTTAAGCTATATAATTGCATGCTATAGGTGATGCATTAAGAACAAGCTGAATTGCGGTAATCAGTATCTAATCGTTTGTATTGGGAAAAAATACCTGTGTGTGTGTGTGTGTGTGTGTTTTGAGCAACAATCCTCTTCAGGATGTCTGGATTTAGATTACGAGACACAGTTTTAATACTCATCGACTGGTCAAGTGATAAATTCATGTGGTAATAATATTCTACTAAATTCTTATAGATAAATACGTACGTATGATCAAAAGCGCGCTCAATTTATTTTACACAGTCTCACACACTTCCGTTTTATACATAGATTCAAGAGCACAAACTTCAATAATCAAAGGCATGGATTGTTCTAGCTACTTGCCAGAGCAAGGAACACACACGACGACAAGCATGCATGCACGACACTAGTAGGATGATAATTATTAGTATGCTGATTAAATTTCAAATTTGGAAGCGATGAAAAGGAATTCAGGTGCTTTCTTCACATTCCTCCAATAACCATCCATAGTTAGCCATCTTCAGTCTCACCAACAATCTGCATGTCATATTTAATTTCAATACATAAACTATAAATGCATTTGAGAGGTAAAGATATTAGAGAAGGAGAAAGGAGCATAACATGAACACAAACATGCATTCATTCCAGTCAATAAAACCAAGAAATTAACCTCTTCAAAACCAGTTTCCAGGAACAAGAGTGATCATCAATACATACTCTCTGCAAGTATGTTTTGATTGAAGAAAATGGACAACAAAGAAATGTGATTTAGATCTAAATAAGAGATATGCCTAATTTCATCAACTATACCTTCTTAACTAGTCCTCTCTATTATATTCAATTAACTCCCCGTATCTAAAATTCACGATGTAACCTCCCGTTATATAAAGCAAACAATTGGCGAAAAGAAACATGCAAGGAAGAATTACCATTTGTTTAATTTTCGTCTTCAGGAAATTATTCTTGCAACACTTGGCGAAATAACTCAGCATTATTGAAGAGGAACGAGGAATATTCATCCAAATCTGCTTCATTTTCTGCACAGTTCAGACTATAATAGATATCCTGCTCATATATATTGCCTGGGAGAAAAGGCTGGGTCCAAAAATCGCCGGGTTCATTAAATATTTCCCATGCAGCAGCATTAGTAACGCATTCTCCTCCAAAGGAAAAGGTTGAAGATGAATTGAAGATGGGCGGTGAATTTTCCAATGGGGTATCACTGGAGGAAGCAGAAGCAAAACCAAGCAGAGGGTTTTCAGGTTCCGAATACATTGTTTTTTCTCCTTCACAGATACCACTAGCCTTCCGTTTGAGGAACTCAGATTTTTCCGCATGATTGCCTTCCAAGTGCTTCTTTAGGTAGCTATGCCAGCGGTTCTTAATCTCGTTGTCACATCTCCCAGGTAATCTTTTGGCAATCGAAGACCAACTGCGACGATGTTAATCTATATTAGGTCAGCTTAAGAAATCATCTTACGTTTACTTTGATGTTTAAAGACCGCATTTTTTTCTTCTTTTCATCCCAATGATGGAATCACAGTATCGGGAACTTTAAGAAACTTAACAAATTACTCGATCACCCTGCTCAAATTTTCACACTCTAAGAAAGCATTTTCAAGTGAAAATTAAAATCCAATGCTTACTTGTTTCCAAGCTGTTGACGTAATTTGATGATGAGTTGGTCTTCTTCCTTGGTGTAATTTCCACGCTTTACGCCCGGGCGAAGGTAATTTAGCCATCGAAGTCTGCAACTCTTCCCACACCTTGCTAAACCTGTACTGAAATTCCATCAAGATCCATAACAACTTGTACTTCTTTAATTTTGAACTTAAGTTAATTAGGTTGAAATAAACAATTGTTGGTTTGTGAGTACGCGCGTTTACCTGCGTGTTTGGGAAGTTGACGCCAATTACTGTGGCCATTTCTCTCAATATATGCTCTTAACTTTTCATCCTCTTCCTTACTCCACGCTCCTCTCTTTACTCCATTTTCGTCATAGTAAGGGCTTCTCATCGTCGATCACCTATATCTATTACTTTAGACTCGTTTGGCTCTCACAGACAAGACTTCAAATATGAAATATGTGAAAACATACCCTTATATAGAAGGCGCGAAGTTGTATGCATAACAACCTCGGGTCAACTCAATAACAGAAGCCCTGGCTAGCTAGCAGTAAGATTAGACAACACTTTGCGAGAAATAAGTTATATCTCATTAGACGGAGTTGTCTAGGTACAAGCTGAAAGAACTATGGTTATATATGTTTTATGGCTCATGGAAAATTCCCTCTACACATAATAAAACATGGGTGCAAGCTTTTGAACGAGAAGCACCGTCACTTCTACTTTTGGTGGATTTTTTTCTGTGTTGGCTATTAGTGTGCGAAATGGATCCGCATTTGTAATATTCCCGAAAAAGATCAGATGGGGCAAAAAAGTGAGGGACCGTCTGGCAAAGTGAAAAAGTGTGGGAGGGCAATATTGTCATTTCACCCTCCCCCTTCATTCTCCATTTTTCTTCCGCGCGAAATCAGAGGGTGAGCGAGGCGAGAGCGAACACCTGTTGAAGCTGATTTTCATCTAAGAAAAACGTTTTTCATCCCAGCAGGATTAGGTGAGCCTCCTGAATATTCCTCTACCTTCATATTCTTCTAATATTCTTATTTTAAGTTTCAAGAGTTGATTCAATGTTGAGAAAAAAGTAAGATTTTTATGTATGAAATCAAGTTATAAACAAGATCATAACTTTCTTATATTATATGTAGCATTTGATACGAATTTCTTGTGGATCTATTGAAGTTTAGATCATGATACTGTTCATGTGAACAGTATTCAGCCCCTATTTCAATTTTGGGACAAATGATGTGGGTTTTTTTTGTGGTTTGAAATGTAATACTGATATTAGAAAATTATTGTTAGCTTGCAATCATGAATTGATGGTATTTATTGTATAATTTAATCTTAAGTGATCGATGAAATGTTTGAAAGAGTAAAAGATTGATTTAGATATTGGCTCATTAAGTTTTGTCATGGGAGACCTCTATAGATAATATTGTGAATTATTGAGTATGCTTATATGTTTTTGTTAGGAGAGGAAGAAGATAAGTTGAAAGCTAAAGGGTAGAAAAACGCTGTTTGTTGAAAGCATGATAGGTGAGTAAATGATATCTCATTATAATTTTATGAAGTATATTTTACTATATTTCATATTTTTAATTTAATTATCATATCTTGAACATGATTTTATTGATGGAAGTTTATTGGGATTATTTAATATAATCTTCTTATTGATATTGCAAAGAGTAAAGTTTAAGAATTTTATTTAATGTTATTTATTCTTATCCAATTTTTTATATCAAATATTTATGTACGGAATTGAAAGGAACTTTTGAAATACTGACTATTACAAAAGTTGAAATGTTATAGTATTTATTCAATATGTTTTATCACTGTGACATCATGCATGGAGATAGTGAAAAGAAATGACCTTTGAATGATATATACTCCATGCAATCTTGAAAATGGGTTTTGAGATACTACTTGCAAACTTTCATGCCGGAATCCTTATTATAAAATATAAGAAAATAGTGTTATTATTAGAGATGGTTTGGAAATTGATTCCATGCATGTTTGAAAATATTTTTATTGAGAGGATTGAATGCAGAATGCTGGTTGCTAACATCAACAATGTTAGTTATTAGTGCACCATGGTTAATCTCGAACTCGATTGATATTTGTAGGCGTTAGACTCATGCTTGTTATCCGTGGCTCTCAAACTTGCACAGCTACGCTTGTTTCATGGCTCAGACCTGTACTTTGTTACTTACCCTCACGGACTGTATGGTTACGCTTGTTTTTGTGGCTTCAAGCTATACCTTATTAGTTACCCTCGTGGACTGTGTGTTCACACTTGTTACTTCCTTCGTTGAGGCCCTCCAAAAGTATGAGATTGGAAAATTACCTTTTTAAATTGATTCTGTCATATAAATTGTTTTACTAGATATTTGAGTTTACCTAGGTAGTAAACTGTTATACAATTTCAATTATGATTTGATTATATTCTATAGAAATTGAGACTCATTGTTATGCTATTTATCTAAGTTAAATTTCTTGTATTTTTCCTTTAATTTCTCTAAATTTTATGAATGCAACATTATTCACTGAAAATTTACTTTAAGCTTCAGATAGCCCAATTGATCCTATGACTTTGGTTGAGAAGTGAAGAGCTTCATTGTTTCTGTTCATGTCGCTAACCTACTTTGGTAGCTGCTTGGTGTATATATATAAAAAATTATATTTATGTATTTTTTAATGTTAGATATTCCATGTAGTTTATAGACAGTATCCATGTACTTTTGTATTTTTTTTTTGGAAATATGTATATGCTATGGTGGGGCATTGCTCCAAATACTACTTGAGTTTTTAGGTCATTTAGAACTTTCAAAAAGTTTGTCATATAGAGAAAACTTTATAAAACAAAAATCCTAATGTGTTGATAAAACATGATATGTTTTATGCCATAATTTTAAAAAAAGAAAGTGTATATTGTATTATTTAGTATTTTAGTAAACAGTATATGCTTATAAATTAAAAATTTACGAAGTGTAAAATTTCTTATAATTTTTACTGATCATCTCTAAATTTTAGTACGTGATAGTATTAGTCACTTGCGAAATAAAGTTTAAGACGTTCGGGAGAGAAATTCATCCTCTTGGGTCAGTCCATGTCTTCAATTATCACTGGTCATTTTTAAATATATATACACACCTCGCACAGAACTTTTTGACTTCATGGACCTTTGATTAAAAAAAAAAAACGTTGTCCGTATCCACTGAATCTTTGCAGAAATAGGGTCCACACTTTTGCGAAGGTTCAGGTAACCAACTGAGTGGGGATGATTATGAGAAAAATCAAGGAGAGTTTCACACTTTGGTTAATTGTTAACAGTTTGCAAAATAGAAGTTTGTGTGTGTGTGTGTGAAGATTTTTATATAACGGCCTGTTTGGAAATGTTTTTCAATCCCTATAAATGTATTGTACAGCGTCAAAATCTTTATAAGTTACTGTTCATATTTTTGGTCTGTTTGGAAAAGTTTATGGAAATAAAGTTGCTTGTAAGAATAAGTTACTTTGCCAACAAACTGAAATATTGAGCTTTTACAAATAAGTCACTTCTTCCACCGCTTTTCCAAACACAAATAACTTTTACAATGTGACTTATTTCTAATATTACTTCTCCATGAGTCCTTATACAAATAAGTTACTTATCCCACCGTGTTTCCAAACAGACCGGGGAATATAAGTGAAAAGTTCATAAATTGTATCATTCTTCATCTAAATATCTGACCCCAACAAAAACAAGAAAAACAAAAGCCTTCAAATTATTGCATTTCATATATTCAAACCTTGTATATATAAATGCGAGTTCTAGACGTGAAATTAGTTTCAACCTTCAAATTAATGTCATAAATAATTAAAGAAGAAAACCTCCACTTTCTGCTGTATTCAAAGACATAGAAACCTCAATCTATACATCAAATTGAATAACATGCTACACTTGACGAATGACTTTTGCAAATGGAGGATTTTGGCCTTAAGGTTTTTAACTATTTCCTTTACAACATTCACTTTTCCCTTTAGGATTTATGAGGGGGGAAGGGAGAGAGAATGAGCGGTCAGAAAAATTTTTGAGTTTGATTTTTAACTTTTTTATCACACATCTTATTTTTATTAAAATCCTATAACCCCACTGCTTCAATTTTTTAAATTCAACTCACAAAAAGTTTTCTTCTCTCCCTTTCCCTTCAAATCTCCCGTACTAAACAGCTTAAAAAAGGTTTGTTTGGAAAAGCTTATTTACTCCCAAAAGTAGTTTAACAGTGTTTTTTTCGTAAAACGAGATAATCTCATCTACATATTTACCTTGATTTGCATAAAAGTACTTCTCTACTGCGTTCCCAAACGGATACACTAGTGTAAGTTTTGTTGGGTAAGCCATTCCCAAATGTTTTTATTAATATTTTGTAAAGGTGAATTCTTTGAGATCTAGAGAGAGAGAGAGAGATTAGAAATAGAAAATATATATAATTATGTATGGAGGTTAAGCATTTATTATCAAAAATTCAAAATTGCAATCTCTTGTCCAGTGCAAAGCCAAAAGAATACATTTAATATTTTACGGGATATATTTCTTTCTCAAGAAAAACTTTGGAGGAGGGTATACAATTGTTATTAAATCGCTTCATATCATTTAATATTTTATACATCTTAAAAATAAATATTAAAAATTAAAAATACAATTTATTTATCTTAAGTCTTAAAAATGTTATAATTATATTAACCAATACTTAATAATACTAATTACGTGGCATTTGAGTGAGCAACTTATTATTTTCGCCTTAATTTATGGAACTGCGACCTTAAAAATTTGATATAAAACTTAATGAAGTTGGGAACTGAAATGATATGCACATCTCTTTTCCCTTAATTAAAATTAGTACCGGTGATTTAGAGGCACAGAGACGTGGGATTTGACTTGACTTTTAGGTTTTAACCCCAAAAATGGAAACAGAACATGGTGCTCCTCGGCCACATGACATTTGGGAAAAACTGAGATTCAAAACTCGCACAGGACATACTAATCTCCAGTTGCTCATTAAAGGGTCATTATGATCATCTTATGCTTTTCTTCGAGACGCGACAAAGAAAAACAGAAACACAGAGTGAGGGAGGGAGATCAAACGAGCTCCGGTCGTTTCTGTAATTTCTGGGTTTCAAGATTGGCCGAATTGTTCAAAGAAATTGTACATGTATATGGGCAAGATAGGTCTTGATACCATTGATTTCTAAGAGAATGTGATCAGTGGAAAAGGCAAAGGTGGATTGGCATGATGCATTATATTAAAAGGGGAGAATCGAAACTACACATAAATATAGGGGAGAAAGTATATCTCAAACAATCCACCCTAATTAACAGTAACTATGTTTGTGCTTGCGATTTCCATTAGAGATTATATTTTGATATTACGCAGTTGTTGAGTTATATTATCTGCTGATAATTTGTGTGACCATTACATGAGGCTTCTGGATTTTTTTTTGGGCCAAAAGGCTTCTACAAAATTACTTCAACGTTACTTCTTCCCTGAAGACTCAGTCGGTAGTGTAATATCTTTTGTCTAAGGTATTAAATTTGTTGTTATTCCTAATTAACTACAAAATCTTTTAACTAACTTCCTTAACTTGTATCAAGTAGTTAATTAAAGCATATAAACATGGGGCGGATCTTAAACTAATTAAGTAGATTGGCAATAACTAACAGGAGATCAGACTAGGTCTCCAGAACTCAGTCTATATTAAAAAAACAAGAAAGTAATCTGGGAATCTATAAATCCAAAAAAGCGAACCCCTAAATAAACAACACAAACGTTCGTGATCTTTCTAGATAATTACTGTAACTAACAATCTGCAAATCTAAAAAATATCTTAAGCCAGGGAATTTGGAACATTGAAGGTCATAATAAAAATGCAAACAGTATAGTCAAACGCGCTTTCGTTTACCGGAGTGAAGGAAGGAGGAGCCCCCCATTTTGACGATCATCGATTGCTAATATATATATATATATGTATGTAAGTATATATTAATTTTATGGTTCCAGAAATTAAAAAAGGTTTCAATTTAATTAATTGTCTGGAGACTCCTTTTTTGAAGTTAGGCATCCTCTTCTGGAATATGACCCTCTTAACATCTCATCATTGATCTTGGCCAAAAAAAAAAAATCTCCGCGTTGATCACAATAACACTTGTAATCTCTTCTCTTTATTGCCTTTCACTTTCTCTCTGATTCGACACATGAACATGAATCGTTGGGTCCCTATCTTTTTCTTTCCCTTACCCCAAACATATGATGAACTTCTTCCTTTTTCCTGTTCCTTTTAATTCCTTATCTTTTTAATTTAATTTAATGGTTTAAAATTGATTTTTTAAATACACGTATCATTTTATTTGAGACAATCATATCAGATATATAGTTAACACTAAACGTGATCACATCTTCTGACATAGATTTAAATTTTGATTCGATATGTTGTTAAAAAGTCTAGACCCAACATTCATTGGTTCAAAATTTATCTTATTTTAGTCTACAAATTTACTTATTGTATAATTAAAACTTAATCTGAATAATTTCAAAATTACAATGGAAACGTAATTCATAGTGGAGGTATCTAAGCCTGCCTCTCTATCTTTACGCCAGTGTTTCAAAAATTAAATAGGTTTCTTGTGTGGTTATTCTATTAGCAAGTTAACAATCCTTGAAAAATCACTTGTCAATGGATTCTTTCAGGTTATAAAACACGGTTTAGACAATATTATAATAATATAATATTATATAATGTATTTTTCTTGTAAATTTCGTAGAAAACTAGTTATAAATATGTTACAATAGAATTGTCAATCCCAGAATAGACATTGTAAATTAAATGATCATTTAGCCTAATGCACAACACTTGTAAATTTCAGAAGCCCAAATATTTTTTTTTTGGGAGAACAGGAGGCCAAATCTAAATGTGCTATATATAAGCAAGCCAATTATGAGAATAATGCAAATTTAAATGTGTATACACCATTCATCAAAATTATCTATTGATAAAATATAAAGTTATACGTAACTATTATTTGCAAACTGCAGATCTACTAATATGTGGTAAACGTTATAGGTAAATATAGGGCCCGTTTAAATAAGTAATGGTAAAAGTAATTTTTTTTAGAATCCATTTTATAAAATAATTTTTAG
>JANTPZ010008212.1:0-10575 GCA_025593235.1 Vachellia pachyceras | reverse complement strand
CCATCGATAAGGAAATTCAAAAACTCAATTCGAGTTCACCCACTTGCGTACTTGAGCAGGGGTTTTGGAATTCCATGGAAGAATCGGAAACTCACGGACATTTGATTCGCACGAAGTTCGAAAACTCAGCCGCTGATACAATCCGAAGGCTAGCTGAATTCTCAGGGGAATCCAGATGGACAAGTGATGATGATAATTGGATCACAATCAGAGGAATCGATGAAGCATCAGCTTCAACAGGCGACGAAGGTTCGGAAGAGTCGGTGATCAAAAGCAACGGTAGAAGTAGAATTAGTGGATGTTTCACCGTAAATTACGAATTTAGTGAAATTAGTGATATGATCAGTACTCATTACAGTTTTGAGAGAGGCACTGTAAATAGGATGTTACAGCCTTCCATGTCAGTTCATTCGTGACTGATTAATTTATTCAAGATTCAATTTTTCTGCTCTCTATCTCTTTTTCTGTCCCTCTTGTTTTTTTAATTTTACAGAGCAACCAGATTCCTCGTTAAATTGGCTTGAGCTTTACACTTTTGGGTGGCAGATAGGGAAGTAGTAAATTCTAAGAGAGAGCAGAAAAGGAGGTAGACATATGGGAAGAGGTTGTTTCAATGTGAAAAAACCTCACAAGCTGTCTTTAGGTGTATTGGTCGATTCCCATGAAGCTAAGGGTACCATGGTGGTCACCCACATTTGCTGCAATGTCTCTCACTTTTCTCTGTGGTGGCTCTGCCTCTCTGTCCCCTTCTCATTCGCTGCTCCTGTAAGTTCATGTGTCCATTATGGTGGGTACCCAACTTAAATTCTCTGATCTCTAAACCAACTTAAATAACCACACCGATAATAATAAAAGGCCCCAGTTTTAAATGCAACGCAAAGAATATGCTCATGTGCACCAAAATATCACATTAGGTTTGGCAAATCGACCTTGTATTGTTATGTAAGATATATATGCATAGATTCAATAAAAACTTTATGGAATCACTCATTTTGATTGGTTTCTCTTGCTTTTTTTTATCTGGAAGGCAAGAAGAATCTGGTCAAAACCCAGTGCATGGATGGTATGGGATAACCGAAATTGAAAGTTCAAAGTAAAGTCAACGGCAAATTCTTGATCAAATCTTAATCTTTGTGTTAAGTAAGGAGCAGGTTACGATGACACTTGGTCAATGAAGGCACCTCTCTTGGAAAAATTCCATTTTGTAGAAGCACTTTCAGAGTCTGCCCACCAATTTGTTATTTATTTATTGAAGCATCTCTGTTATTTAGGCCTCACAATATGGCCTTTCTCTGTGAAGCATGTCCACAGGGAATATCCGAAGATTATTTGGGAATTGGGTGTGTTGTTAATTCTATAACATAAGAGTAGGTCCCAAAATGAATAGACACAGAAAGGTTAACGCGATAAATGAAAAAGAAAAGAAAAGGTGAATGAAGAAGAGAGGGACTTTGAACCGCAGGAAGCAGAATTGGTAGAATCTGCTTTTATAGTTTGGTTTGATACGTTGGAGCCATGAAAATGGTTCAAAAGTTCGGCCTTCTTTTGTTCTTTGTTCTTTTCCATTTTGATCCACACTAGCTCAATGGTTTCCTATTTGATTTATAAAAAAATGATACGGAAATTATTTCCTTTTGTTTCCAGGAAAATATAGTATAGCTCAATCAAAATATGATAGTGCCGGCAAGATTTACAGTTAAAATAGATAGCCCCATATTTTCGGAAGGATGAGAAATTGACAACTTCATCCAAGGACTAAATTAAGATATTGCAAGAGAATCAAAATGTGAGGTGGAAAATTTAGATATAAAGAAACTTTTTTTTTGTGCTGTGCAACTCGCAAAGGTCATTTGTTTTGTTTTGTTTGGGCTTCTCTTGTGGTCCTCACTTTTGGGTTCTTCATGACATTTGTAATGCCCATATTTGGAGGAAAAAAAGACTTTTGTAACGTCTTTTAGGCCCAAAAAAATCCTGGCCCTGCAAGATATAATTCTTTTGTGGAGATATATTTATAAATCATTATAAATAACTTTTTTACATCCCGAAATATATTCAGGTAAAAGGAACTCAAAGTATACCTGGCATTAAACTAGTGTTGGAAATCAAGAGATTATATTAATTTGTGAAGTTTAAACTAACTAAACCCAAGATAAATAGAGGGTAAGGTACAAAATTTTCTTTAAAAGTTTTTGTTAAAAAATAATGTTGTGTGAAAATTTTTTTATTCAATAGTACTCTAAAATTTTTCAAAACAGATCAGTATTGCCTTTATCATATTAAAAAACTCACATAGATCGTTAAAAAATTAACGTTGGTCATTAACAATATTTTTTATGATAAAGGGTAAAATTACTCTATTTTAACACTTTTGAGGCAACTTTGAACTCAAAAAAGCTTATATGGAACATTACTCTTGAGGAAAGCTTCTGAAATTCCCCTAAAAGAGTTCGTTGCATAATTCTTATATGTATATGAGATTTGGTTGTACAGAAGAGGAGGTGATGGAGGAATTTTTTGTATGTATCATGATTTTCTTCAGTCTGGCCATTGCCTCAATTTCAAAGAGTTGTTTTCTTTTTCCTTTAAAAGGTCCATGTTGTATGAGATTCACTTAAATAGTGAATTCTATAATGCGTGAGATTAAATTCAAGTAATAATGGCTTTCAATTCTTCTCTTTTCTTATTCTTTACACTGCTCTTTCTCATACGTTTGCCACTCTTTCGTTCGTTTTTTTGCCTTGTATTTATATATATTAGATAGAGGCACCAACACCCTAAGCCTTAAGCCATAAGTGAAAAGTTTTCATAACACCAGACTGTATTGGTTCGTTTAATCTATTGCCATCCTGTTCTTACTCTCCGGAGATCTTTCTTCTTTCACAAACCCTATTAAGACCACACCCGTTGTCCTTCCTCTTGTAAATCTGCAGACGCCTTATTTTCTTTCCCTCAGTTTTCTATCAAATCCACAAGAAGCTTGCGGGGACGCCACAAACAGTAACTTTTGACAGTGTTTAGTAGCATATTTTTGCTATGCAGGATAATTAGTGGGTGATGAGTCAAAATGAGTTATATATGGATCATGAGAAGGATTAATCTTTTAAATTACAGGCTTGCCCAGTGGTAGTAAAAGCCATGCGTCAAAATTCCATTCCCAAATCATTCATTTTTCCTCTTATCTAGTAGTTACACTATTAGATTAGCGGTGGAATCTACTTTTCTAATGTAATTTATAATTTACAAAGTAACCATGTGAGAGGAGTTTTATCTCGATTTGCATAAACGTGCTTTTCTAATACGATGACAAAGATGCCCTAAATCTCCAGTTGGGTAGAATTAGGCATGTATTTAGAAATATAACTGAACATTTATGGAACACCTTTTCTGAATTCATTACAGCAAGTGTATATTTGAAGAACTGATTAGTCTGATTTATAGGAATATTGGGCCAAGCATCTCATTCTTATACCTACAAGTAACTATCGATTCTATGGATCCCAAGGGCTTCAATAGAATAGCACTAGTTAAACTGGAACTACATTTGCTAGTTGATTGTGGTGAAATAATATTTGTAGCTTTTCTTCTATATGATAACAAATATATATATATATTGCCAAAGAAGAAACGAAGGGGATAATAGAGCTTTTTTTTTTCCTTTTTAACATACAGTGGTAGATAGAGCTAATCGTATAAGGGGAAAAAACCCAAATTTCTCACGGGGAAATGATAGTAAGTGAGAATTTTCATGTAGATATACACACAAAATTACAAGAAAAGAAAAAATGTGGGATGATGCTAGTGCAAAAGTATGTGGAACAGTACGTGAGGGAGTGCTAGGAGAAGGGTACGTTGCACGTTGGTATGAAGAAGAGTGGCAACCATTAAGAAGAGACACACAGCCACAGATATGGAAGAGAGAAGCAACATGATCACATGGGGCGTTGCTCCTTTAACCTCATCAGCGTACTGCGCCGAAGCCAATGCCAGAGCCGTCAGAGGAAACGAGTAAGCCCACCATGCCACGTCGAACTTCCTCATCGCCTTCTTGAACATCACCGGCCTTGTTATCAGCGTCATGAAGAGGAAGAGGGACAGGAAAAATAGCATCTTGGAAGCACAATCGAAGTGGCCCTTAATGGAGCCCCAAGCCAAGCTCGCCACGCTCGGAGCCGCAAAGAATAAGAACAGCACCGGCCTCAGCCTCGCCGGAACACCTCCTCCACCATTCCCCCCTGACAACCTCTGATACAGCGTCACAAACAATACTACGTAATGTGCCATACCAATTCCAAACATCCCCATCGCACTCTCCCTCCAACCCACACGCGCCGCCGCCTGCGCTCCCACCAGGTTCCCTATCACCGTCAGCTGGCTCGTCGGATTCCCCACAATCGCCAGATGCCTCTTCCCCTTCGTCAAATACTGCCCGTATATCTTCAAATCCAGCGCCAGCACCGGCACCACCAACACGCACCAGAGTACTTGGTGACAGATCGCAGTTCCGGGAAGAAACGGCGATGATTCAAGCAACATAAGGCATGAAATCCAGGGAGCAAAAAGGTAATTTACTCCGACGCGGTTCAGGAATTCGTCTCTTACCATGTCGAAGTGGAAGAAGCATCTCAGAAGGTAGAGAAGGGAGAGGGCCATGAGTGTGAGTAGTGAGAGGGACCAAAGGAGAGTGAAGGCCGTGGAGGGCATTAGTGAGAATACACGTCTGAGAGCATGAGCGTCCTGGATTGGTTCTTTGAGGATCTTCCATAACAAGGCTTGGCTAGAGAGGGACAGGCTGATTCTGAAGTATCCTGCATGAAAATTCTTAAGAATTAAGGTTAAGGAAGATTTGGTTTTGCTGATTATTGGAACGTCGATTGAGATTACCATATGAGCTTGTGAATCTTTCGGAGACTTGGCCATTTTGGTTGCTACAATCATTCTAGTGTAGTTTTCTCGAAATTTATAGGCAAAAACCAGAAACAGATTGGTGCAAGTTGCAGATAATTTAATGTCCTGGGTGAGAGATAGTAGCTTAATTAATTAATAAAATAATGATTTAAAAAAGGAATTGGAGGAGGCTGACTCGGCTGCTCTTTTTGGTCTTTGTTGCAAGCATGGTTCATGAACTGTTGTGCTTTCTGTCTAGTCAGTGTACTT
The DNA here is from genome assembly GCA_025593235.1 of Vachellia pachyceras. Taxonomy (NCBI): domain Eukaryota; kingdom Viridiplantae; phylum Streptophyta; class Magnoliopsida; order Fabales; family Fabaceae; genus Vachellia; species Vachellia pachyceras. Next base: position 5,421 of record JANTPZ010008212.1, on the reverse strand, counting down.
TACAGCTATACATTATCTTCCTCGGACCCTTTCGGATAAACTTCTAAAGCTCATTCCTTTTATCGTTTTCTGGAAGATCTGAATGACAAGTACTGATAGAACTCATGTTTTGTCTCGTGGACATTAAATGTGTGATGCAGTTTCCTGTTTTCTTCTATTTCCTCACGAAGCAGATACGTACAGAGAAGGAATCTGGTTTGTAGAAGGTCAAAATATCGATGCTCATACCTTGTGCCCTTGAAGATTCTCTCCGACACCGCAATGCTCATGCATAATTGAGAAGCGCCCATTAAATAATTTCTATATATTAAATGAAGTTTCCTTTGGCTGCATTCGAGTGCATGCATGATGAATATAGATTGGAAAAATCTCTCCTTGCGTTTATGATTTTTCTAAGAAGCATCACTTATTGGGCACATTATACGTTGATTTGTGCCCCCACTTCCATGCACATCGCTTTCGCCTGCAAAAGTTGAAGATTGAAGCCTGCGATACATCTGACTCTTCAAATGACATTCGCAATTTGAAACCAGGCTTGTCTTTATTGGTCACTACGCCAAATTGGAGTTAAAATGAGGAAATGGATCAAGCTGGAGGCACGAATGCACTTACCTTTACCTAAAAAAGTTGAAGAAGACAAGGAAGGTTAGTTCAGTTTCATTAAGTGTTTTGAATCTAATGTGAAGTACTTGCTATTAGGAAATTTATAAGCATCTCTTTAAATGCTTTTTTTCTTATATACTTTAAATGCTTATTGAAAAGCCTATCTGACCATAGTTGTGTAAATTAAGTTCTAACTTAACCAAACTTTTTTTAGTTAAAATATTGAAGCACGCTGAGTGCAGAAGCTATCGCTTCTCAGAGCAGAAGTAGGTGTTCGTCCAAAGTTGCGAGTGGATAATTTGCAAGTCAAAATTTTCAGCGTCAGCTGCTGGTAGGTTTAAGGCCCCATTTGTTGCTGCATGCCACTACACATTTGTACGGAACCGTTCGGATTCTCATAAGATACATAAAATAATTATCTTTTCAGAAGAAATTGTCCGTGTGCAAAAACTTAACCGAGATTAGCGCAGGTGTTCTTTTTTAAAAAAATCAGCGAGCACGTTTATGGTCCCATATTCCCATTTGAGATTGCAAAGTCGAAATAGCCTGCTTAGTTGACAAGAGTCGTATTAGAATTAGCCTCTCTTGGATTCTCGACCCTACTTACGTCAATTAAGTACAATTAATAAGATATTAATGGCCAACAAAGAAAATCTTGGCAATAGCGGCAGTCGGTGGAATCCATCGGCCAGAAAATCAACGTCGTCTCAGTATGTTGGACCCAAAAAGGATTGCGTCTGTTGCTATTTTCATCTGTTCACTTCGCTTTTTTGGCGACCTTTTCCCTTTCAGCTATAGTGTCATGGTGATTAGTGATAACCAAGATTCAATTGTTGATTGTTGAAGTTAAAATGAGATCAGACAAGAGATGTGAATCCAAATAGAAAACAAAGAAAAGGACAGATCTGTAAATGGTTATCGCTGAACATGACGATGCTATATTAGCGGGTCAATGATGGACAGTTCGCTAAGCCTACATGACAATTAAGAAGAATTTACTTTTCTTTACCAGCTTGCTATAGCACCCATCAGCAATTAGTCATTATGTACGAGTATCCCCCATCACAAATTCAGTAGCCAAAAACCAAAGAGCAGTTGCAGAAAATTAGGAGTCCGATAGGATTGCCACCAATTTGAAGGTCAGTGAGAAGCAGTAAATGTGCCCGCAAAGAAGTACTTTTACACAAGTCGAGATAAATATGTGAATGCGATTATCTCGTTTTACAAAAAAACACAGTTAAAAGTGTGTTTGGCTTTTTCAAACGCTCCAACAAACAAGCCCAATAACTAAATACAGGGCTGAGATAGCAGTCAAAAGATGGCTTCGGATTTTGCTCTGCTAATGCAAGCCAGCCACCATTTGCAACTTGTGCCCCTTGAGTTTTGAATTCGCAACAACACTTTCTCCGTTTTACTCCCCAATATTTTGTCTAGAAAGTAACGTTTCATTAGACCGAAACTTGAGATGGCATGACTACTAAGTGAAACGTAATTGAACTTCAGTAGAAGGCGTATGAGGAGCTAGGACACAATTATTCACTTTTTGTGACTAAAGATCATGTTAGTTGATTATAGAGACAAGTTTAATCTATCACAATTTTTGATAAATATACGCGCGCGCGCGTCAAAAAATATTCCATCGCGTAAGCAAAAGGCAGAAGTAGTAAGGGGCACCGAAGGGTTAGGGATTCAATTCCGTTATCAACTTTACAGTCAAAGCAAACATCACAACAAATGGATTAAGAGTTGGCCAAATTACATGTACATTGATAATTATATCAACTGCTTTTAACTACAGACAGTTTAATTAAGATACAAAAAGCAACTCTCATTTCTTAATTTATCATTTATATCCATCTATGACCTCATTCGCTATGTTTCAAGCACAAACGTTTGGCCACTTAACAGAAGGAGCTAAACTGGAAACTGCATTCTTAGGAGTTTGAATCCTCACATGCTCTTTTTGTTATCAAACTGTGTAGAGCTCTGGTCAATCGACTCCAACAGACTCCTAAGAATCTGATTGTCTGCCCATAGCCGATTATATTCCATGCGGAACCCTTCAGATTGCTTTTTCAGAGCCTCCACTTCAGCATCCAAAGTCTTGGCTTTGCTTCCATCTGCCTCACATTCAGATTCCAGAATATTTATTTTTTTCTTCAGTGTTGCGATTTCTGTCGTCAATGCTTTATGCTCTTCAGCACTGCTGCTTTTACCATCCTCACTTCGATTCTGTTTCCTAACAGCCTCCGTGGTCTTCCTGAGTAATCGAAGCTCTCTTATGTAATGATGCAACCTATCTATCATCAAAGAAAGGAAAAGCACAAATCCTGCATACATGACGCGTAAAAACTCAATTTCAACAAATTACATCAAAGAATGTGAGAAATTTATCCCAACAAATTGTATATAGAACCAAGAATTCCATCCTGTTGAAGGTAATCAGTTGAAGTATAGGACAAGCAAATCCTACAAGATAACTTTTTAAGAAACAGTTATAATTCAAACAACACAATCCAGAAGCTTCAGCGCATAACCATAAAATATCCATTTTATTGTTAGATAACATCATAAGAATCAAGAAGGATTAGCTAAAGGGATTTTAATGTTTCTCACTTGTAGCATTCATAAAATTTCAGGGGAACATCAAATCTAGTAAGCATGCTGAAGAAAATTTCAGCGATGGCAACTCCAAACTCCAAAAACCCACACCCTAAGAAAATATCTCATGCACAATGTAAAGACAGTGTGAAATGAGACCCCAAAAAGGAAGTGATGCTCGTGTACAAAATTGAGCATATGATTTCAGAACAGGGTAGAAACCAAACACGCCAAAACATCCATACATGATATACTGAACGGGAAACTCCCACTTAGACCGTGACAGGTTGCAATATGCAAACGGGGAACGGTCAGAATCCCACCCTTCAACTCACGTAGGTTCCAGATAAGATGAGGCATAGCGCTTTCTTTGTCAATAACATCGATGCATTATATAAAAGCCAGCAGATTCCTCAAAGTTAATTAGTCCCATATCTTAAATAAGATTTCTGTACATATCTAGTAATACATAAGTTTTCCAGGCTCTACATCTTCCCCTTACTTGAAAGGGTAATATTTTAATATGAGTGTAATTCAGCACAATCGCAGACACAGGATGCACAAATCGCAACTGACGTTGTTATATATTTCCACCTTCCAGTGATCATAAATATCAGATTCCAATCATTTAGATTTCTTATCAAACAAGTAAAAGATCGAATTATGCAAAGGGCGGTGCCGCAGTGGGATGGCTCAAGGTAGGTTTTAACCACCGCAATTGAGAACCAATAAACTTAAAAAAAAGAAGAAGAATCAACAATTACACAGAAAATCAACATCCGGGAGGAACAAAATGAGATGCGACGACAGGAAATTACCCATTAGAGATGCTTCAAGCATGTGCTTGGACATAAGAACCTCATCGGTGGGATTGACGAGTCCGCCCTCAAGGATTCGTCGCTGGATCTTAACCATACTATAAAGGCTGGAAGCAAGGATGATAAGCAATGTAGCACCGACAGTGGAGACGACGAGCGGGCCCCGACCTCGCTTGACCCGATCCAAGGTAATAATCAGAAGCTTCCGGAACGGCGTCTTGAAAAGAAGGGTAAGTATTAGAAGCATTTGACCAAAAATCAGAGAGTAGAGTAGCTGGATCATCTTTGCTACACTGTAAGCGAAACCTGAAATCGCCTTTCAGGGGAAGAAGAGGAGAAGATGGGGACGATGGTGGAAGAAAAGAGAGGGAGAAATCGTTGATTTAAGACGCAGTGGAAGTGGCAGTGGTAGTGAAGAGCGTGTGCGACGGCGCGTATGAAGGTTTTGTGGGGATCCGCGTGTGCCACGGCCCAATGAAAAGTAAACACGTAGACAGATAGGTAAACGAAGATACTAGATAGGTTACCAGTTAGTCAATAGCCTCTTTCATCAATAACAACGTCGGAGCCTCAGTTTATTGATGAGCGTGGCGAGCCTTGAGTTTTTCTCTAAAAAGGTTAAATTAAATGGATTAAGCCGAAGTTAGCTTAAATGATTCGAGTTTTAGGGAAAAGTCCGTTTTATTTGGGTGAGCTATCTTTCAGACCAGCATGTATACAAGCCGATCCAGGCCCCATCCTAATGGCATCCAACGTTTATAATGAATGGACAAAGACATCTAATATATTTCCTCTAAAATCGAGTTAACCCAAACAAAATACAAGAGTATTTTAAGACTATTGATATCAGGTTTTCTATTATTTTAACACTTCCACTCCCAAAGCTGAGAATTAGTGCCTAGACACCTCTCATTTGTAAATGGCGACCTAAAAAAGGAAGCCAACAACTCCAATCCGGTGTGCCAAGAAGAGAAATGTTCATAAGCAGGGTATAATTTGCAGCGATCAGTTATTGAACAGAAATATCATGTCTGCCGTCGTGAGTTTGCCCAGAGCTTCGGAAGAGCCCCCGACAGTCCTATTGAGGAAAGGGACAAAAAACAAGTAATATATTGACATGGTAAAACACCCAGCAACTAAAACATCCACTTACCCTTCAAATATTAGCTCCTTCTTCTCTTGCAGCTTCAAAATCCTCTCCTCGATAGTGTTTTCGATCACAAACCTGATAATTCTGACCAAGGAAGCAAAATAAAGTTAGATCTCTATCAAGAACATACCTCTGCATCCATTAATCTTTCTATGGTGCCCAATGGAAACTACAGTGCAAGAAGCAGCACCTGATCGGTCTATATTGCCCTATCCGGTGAATTCTAGCTTGAGCCTGACGCTCCACGGC
>JANTPZ010008211.1:0-25470 GCA_025593235.1 Vachellia pachyceras | reverse complement strand
AAGGACAAAAGAACACATCATTATACACCCGGATAATGACCATGTTTGTCGTAGTATTGCAGTGTTATAAAATTATATTTATGTAAATCAAAATAAAATTCCTTTCATATACTGCTTTTATAGATCATGAATCAAATTAAAAAAATATCTTTTACCATTAATCAAATAGTCTCAATTGATGATGATGATTGGGGGAGGCATACGTAGAATGAGAGTTTAAAAGGGGGAAGAGAGAGAGGGGATGAATGTGGTTGAGGGGGTTATTGTAGAGAAAGAAGATTGGCCTTATAGTGGTACAGGTGATGAGAACAACGTAACGTCTCACTCCCCTCTGCTTTGTTCGCTCTTGAAATTCTCTCATATGCTTCAAGCGTCGCCATGGAAAGGCAAAACTCATTATGTGTCTGTTTGACAAAATTTATTAACCCTTTAAAAATACGTTCAACAGTATTTTTTCATAAAACAAGAGAATCTCATCTACATATTTACATCGGTTCGCGTAAAAGTATTTCTCTACCGCTTTTCTAAAAGGACACTATGTATGTGTGTGTATATGAATATAAGTGCGTGTCTATATATATACGCTAAACTCATTACTATGATATATCCCTCTCACTTTTCTCAGGTGCACCGAATTTTGAACCCTATTTTCACATGCCCTTGTTTCCATCCATAAAACAACCTCCATCTCATTACCTCTAGCGGGCGTTACTGTAAAAAAAAACTATTTAATGATAAAAAATTCGTCTTTAAATGAATATTTTTTAACGTTAAAATGAGAGTCGTTAATTTTTTCCATCGCAATATTGAGTGTTACCACAAAAATACTTTAAAGTATGAAATGATACCCAAGATACTAAAAACCAACTTGGTCAAGCCCTGATCAAGGTAATGGTTTAAAATCAAGGTAATGATTTAAACAGGGTAGATTAGGGTAAGTAAAATAATATATTTAATTGAAATAAATAAAGCATTAATATATAACTCAAAAATGAATATGTAAGTATTAAAGGCATTGATTTATTAGTATACAGAGCAATCATGCACGCAATATACGTAATTTTACAAATCAAAATTACTAAACTACAAATACGTTGGATCACTGGATGGATCTTTATTTTTTCAACTCAAAAAATATTTTGTTTAAAAAAATCTAACTTGTAACATAAGTTAAGACAAAACTCATGTCATGTATTTACCAGAACCTCATAAGATTATTTAAAATAAATTAATCCAAACACTCATCTAGGCGATTATTTTGGAAACCGTAAAAATATTTAAAAAATACTTTCACAAGCTGGGATAAAAATCATTTCAGATACTCACCCATAATTTTGTAAAATAATTTAAAATAGTTAATCGGAAGACTCATCGGACCTCTTCATCTGACCTCCCAACTAACGGATTTACTGGCTGAACATGTTCGGTTTCATACTACGGAAATACCGCAACATAATAAAATATTTTAATGATAAGCTATATTTTCATCGAATAACAAGACCCATTCAAAATAGTGAAATATTACTCAGATGAATTTTTCTTATTTACACACACACGCGCACACACGTGGTTGGATCGTTATAAAAAGCGTATTTTGAAGGAGCAAGTGCCCAGAAGAAGAAGCCGGAGTTCGAAAGAGAGAGACAGAGAAGAGTGTGTTACCTCTGCGTGTTTCCTGCTTTTGCGGCCCCCCTCGCCGTCTCTGTGTTGCGTCACCACTTTTTCTCTGCCATCTTGTGCCGCATTAAAATCCCCTTCTTTATTATTATTAGCATTATTATTCTCTTTCCCAGTTTTCGTGCTTCACTCTCTCTTCTCCATTATTCACTTCCATATTTAGACCTCACTTGATTTTATAGACCAGTACTGTGGCTATGGCTATAAGCTTCTTTCTCTCGCCTACCAACTATATTCAAGCACCCTAATTTTGTTCTCAAACTAGGTGCCGTACATCGATCTATCTGTCCTGATTCCTCACTTCCTTATTCTTCACCTCCTTCTCCTTTATAAGAAAGTGACATCTCCAACAAAGGTTTATTTGTTTTTTTATTATATTCTCTCTCTGTATCGCTCTCTCTTTTTCTTTGTGTGGAATTTTTAAGCTTTTCAATTCTGAAGTGTCTAAAAATTGGCTTTTGATTCTTGAAGACGAAGATGACCGAGACAATGTTGGCTCAGAAGCAGGCAGAGGAAGCCATAGTTACCGGCGGAACAGAGCTTGAAGGAGGGAACAGAGAAGACGGTGTTGAAGATCAGCCGGAGCAAGATAGCTCTGGCTTCAGCTTCAAGAGCTTGCTCTGGCATGGTGGTTCTGTATGGGATGCCTGGTTCAGCTGTGCTTCCAATCAAGTAATCAATTTCCCCAAAAAATTTTCAAGCAAGCAATTTCTTCAATACAGTTTCTGTTTCAGAGAATCAATTTTCATGTTCGTCTTCTTCTTCATCTTTATTTGCAGGTAGCTCAAGTGCTCTTAACGCTTCCATATTCTTTCTCTCAACTGGGTATGATCTCTGGCATCTTGCTTCAGATATTCTACGGGATAATCGGAAGCTGGACGGCTTATCTAATCAGTGTACTCTACATAGAGTACCGAACCAGAAAAGAAAAAGAAAACGTCAGCTTCAAGAACCATGTCATTCAGGTAAAGTTTCATATTTTACTTTCTCTTCATCAAACTGAGAATTACTTTACCGGTGTGACCGATCTGGGAGACGAAGACTTTGAAAACTTCTCTGTTCTGGGTTTTTTTTTTCCCTCCCTCAGTGGTTCGAAGTCCTTGATGGGTTACTGGGGCCATTCTGGAAAGCAGTGGGGTTAGCTTTCAACTGTACTTTCCTCCTCTTTGGATCTGTGATACAGCTAATTGCATGTGCAAGGTATGATCTCTCCTTCATTTCTTGAACCTGTTTGGGATTATCTGAAATGGGTTTTGTTTGATTTTATGTTTTTCTTTTTTTGTGTCATGTGATTGAAACAGTAACATTTACTACATAAATGACAATTTGGATAAAAGGACCTGGACTTATATTTTTGGAGCTTGCTGTGCCACCACTGTGTTCATCCCTTCCTTTCATAACTACCGAATTTGGTCATTTCTTGGCCTCGCAATGACCACTTATACTGCTTGGTACATGGCCATAGCAGCTCTTATTCATGGCCAGGTAAACTCACTTTGCTCCATCAAATTGAATGATCAAATCTGAATCGGATTCAAATTCAGTGGAAAAACTAGAAGAGAATCACTATCAGCTGATGAATCAGGTGATTTTGTTCTTGTAGGCAGAGAACGTGACTCACTCTGGTCCATCAAAGCTGGTCCTTTACTTCACCGGAGCTACTAACATACTTTACACGTTCGGTGGACACGCCGTTACTGTGTAAGCTTCCATTTTTCTTCTTCATTATTATTAGGGTTAAGATACAACCGAGTTTGAGCAATGTTACCTTTCCCACAGCCTTTTCAAGTCTAGGTTGCCTCAAAAGTGTTAAACCGGAACAATTTTATCCCTTATCGGCCAACGTCAGTCAATATTTAAGAGTGAATGTTAGTGCTTCACCGGATGAGTTAACATTGCTACATTTTTAAATTTATACCGTAATATTGAGCTGAAAAACCTTTCAAGGTTACGTTATTTCTAAGTAAAAACTTGCGGGACCCTTCTTATTATACCACCTTCACGGTCCGCCTACTGTTTTATGACCCTAATAGGGACTTTTATCATGTGCTCGAGACATTATAAATTGTATCAAGACATTACATTACATGTTTTTATCATGTGGCATGTCGGGTACTTTGTATGGCGTTGTCTTTGTAATCCTTTTGCCATTGTTATTGCTCCTGTGTATCTGAAGTAGTAGGCGGACATAAAATATGGAATAATCGGAAATCCCAGCTCTGGGCCAAATTTTTTTTTTTATATTTTGATTTGATTGGGGGTCACGTGTGGTTGTTTCAGGGAGATAATGCACGCAATGTGGAAGCCTCAGAAGTTCAAGTACATTTATTTGCTGGCTACGCTTTATGTGTTCACTCTGACAATTCCCTCCGCCGCCGCCGTTTACTGGGCGTTCGGTGATGAGCTGCTTGACCACTCCAACGCCTTCTCCCTCCTCCCCAAGACCCGCTTCCGGGATGCCGCCGTCATCCTCATGCTCATTCACCAGGTAAAGTTACAACCTTTGATGAAGTTATATATATAATGCATATGAAATTGCTTGTGGCTTTGTAGCTTAGTGAAGTATGAGATCGCGAGTTGAATGTCACGTAGTAATACTTGTATTCTGCAGTTTATAACATTCGGGTTTGCGTGTACGCCGTTGTACTTTGTGTGGGAGAAGGTGATAGGGATGCACGACACGAAGAGCATGTGTGTGAGGGCGGTGGTGAGGTTGCCGGTGGTGATTCCGATATGGTTCTTGGCGATCATCTTCCCTTTCTTTGGTCCCATCAATTCTGCCGTCGGTGCCCTCCTGGTTAGCTTCACCGTTTACATCATCCCCTCTTTGGCTCACATGCTCACTTACCGAACTGCCTCCGCTCGGCAGGTATATATGTCTCCCCACTCATTCTCTCACATTCGGTGTGTTAATAGGAATCCATTCAGGTGGGTTCTGATTTGGCTGCAGAAAACTGAAAAGTTTTAATCTGACTTGGCTGCAGAAAATTGAAAAGTTATTGAATTATAGAACGAGTTCATAGTTTTTAACTTTTTTGTCTTTCAAATATGAGTAAAGGAGTAAATCTTAAGAGTTGGGTCAGCTTAAAATGTCTAATTTTTCTGTTCAAAGTAGTTAAATTATTTTTGATGAAATTCAATTGTCCTAATCAATTATTACTTCCAATCCTTTATATAAAATCCGGTTGACATTTTTAGTTTGATTAAAGGAATTAGATAAAGTACTAAATCATAACATGTACTCTGAAATACTTTGCGTATCATTAAATTATATTTCAGTTTATAAATAAGTTAGGTAAATCAGTTTGGAAAAAATAATAAACATATTAGTTAATCATTTTCCTTAATCTAAAAAAAAGTTAACTTAGTTTTTATGTCAAAGATGTGATGTATTTCTGCTTGCAATAAAGGAAGAGCAAGTATTGAGGGACCTCCCATATGGGTGTTATTATTAATACTATCATTTGAATTTAAGTTGAAGGAAGTATATAAATGAGTACTAAAGTTATTAGGGAGTTGTGAAAGAAAGTAGGCAACAAATATTGAAAAGAACAGGAGGGTTTGATTTTATGTGGAGAATTGTGTGGGTGGTAAGAGGTCAGTCTCCTTTCGTTATTTAGCTACAGCTGAATTGCTGTACTATGCCTCTTTATGAGCTGGCCTCTCTTCACCCATCTCTTTCCAATCATTCATTCACTAACAAAATCAACTAAATACAAATTACTTCAAAATACTACTGAGTTAGCATATAAACATGAATGGGGATGCCTTGCACGATTTTGTACCTGTTTGGAAAACCGTTGGGAGAAAGTATTTTGGTAGAATATATATGTTTGGACAAATATTGGATTTTGGGTGAATTTATTTTGCTAAAATGAGTTTTTATTTAAAATATATTTTGAAAGAATGAGTTACCAAATACTAGAGTCTATAACTTAATGAATTTGGGTGATTATGCTCTAAATAGTAGTACAAGTTGTTTTAAAATAGATTATAAGTTCTAAATTTGGGTGTGATTGAATTTGCAGAATGCTGCAGAGAAGCCCCCAGCCTTCATGGGAAGCTGGACTGTAATGTATATCTTGAATGCCTTCATAGCGATATGGATTTTTGTTGTTGGGTTTGGGTTTGGAGGATGGGCCAGCATGACCAACTTTATCAACCAAATTGACACTTTCGGCCTCTTTGCCAAGTGCTACCAGTGCAAGGCCCCGACCCCGCCACCAGCCGCCGCAGCTCCACCGCCACATCATCACTGATCACCGACGCATAGGCCGGCTGACTTTGCATATATTATTACTAGACTGCTTCCTCCTCCTCCTCACGGTTTGGCTCAAACATTTTGGTGTGATGTTGTGTGTGCTGGGTTTGGCATATATAGTTTTGGTCTTCTTTTGAATGGCTATAGCTTTTGATTAAAAGGGGAAAAATTGGGCCATGAGTGTTTTTTTTTTTGTAACAAAGGGCTATGAATGCCTTTGTGTGCTTTGTTTAAACCATATGTGTATGATTAGATGGAAAGGTCCATATGGAAGGCCCAATTGAGGCAAGTCATGGGGTGGCAAGTGTTGGGCTATTATTAATTTACCCATGTTTTGTAGTAGTCCAATTAAGAATTCTAATGTTTAAACAAAAGCTCTTGCAAAGGAAAATGCTGTTAAATGTTAATCTTTGTACCAAGAAAAGTGAAAATGCCGTTAATCTTGGATTAAGCTTGATTTTTGGTGTTTTTAATTTATTTTTTTAATTTTTGAAAGGTTAATTTCCCTCATTTTTGGAGGATGGTCAAGCGTCATAGAAATTTTGAAAAATAAGATTGTAAGAAAAAGAAAGTAAAATGAATGAAATGATAAAAATTTCCCATTATATTATGTTACCTTGTAAAAGAAGTAAATTCGTCTAAAATAGATGAAGAATCAATATGCACAAGGTTCATTATATTTTTATTTATAATCTCTTTTTCACGACATGTATGTTTCAAAGAATTTAATTTAGAAAATTTTAAAACTTTCGTTTTTGGCCGAAATAAAACTTCTTAATGGCCAGGAACTAGAGAACAATGATTTTTCAGATGTCCATTTGTTCTCAGACCAAAAGACACTTGGTGATAAAAAAAACAATACAATTTATCATTTTTAACCAACATAACTTTATTTTATTTTTTGAAAAATAATTCTATATAATATGACTTTTCATATCCGACAAACAGAAACTAAATATTGACGCAATAAAAATAAAAATAAAAGGCTAAGGACTGGAAAGTTATCCAATTTTGGGAAAATTTCCACTGCTAATGTACTTACTGACTGTACATAGGACCTTATCCTTTGGTTCTCTCGGAGGTCGCAGCGAAGTAGCGATGGCGTCACTGGTGGTAGCTGCGGCAGCTCCTCCGTTGTTCTTGCAATCCCATAAGCCCTCTTCTCGTCTTTCCTTCTCTCACTCTGAAACTCTAACCTCCTCTCTCCCCTGTCCGGTTCCTTCCCTCTCCGCCTCTCCCATTTCTTCTCTTTCATACGTTCCTTCGGGTAACTCTCATTGAACTATTCTTCATCATTTGTACATCTTATTGCGTTCTGAATCGATTTTCTCCTTGTTTTAATCTTTCAGTGTATTGTGGTAGAGGCGACAAGAAAACCGCTAGGGGCAAGCGCTTCAACCACTCCTACGGAAATGTAAGCACTTTCGCTTTTCTCCTTTATGAAATTTGTCGATTCCTTCTGTATTTTTCTGGAAATCTGGTTCGGCTGTTCTTGGTCTGAGAAGCATGAATGCCCACACGATATAGCGGAACTTCAAGTGTCTAATTGTTATTCTGAGCCTTATGCCTGTGATGATGATAGGATGGTTCCCTTGTTGAATTACTGATGCTTCGAAATTCCTCTGCAATCACTGTTTCCATTTTCCTTAAAAAATTTGCGATACTGTTCCTTTTAACCAATCACCCAAATTGTCCAGATAATGATTCATATTACAAGACTTTATATGATTATGTATTTAATTTATGAGTGCTTAATAGAGTTCTTGATGTTTCCTCAATTATTGCTTTCTCGAAAGCAAGCACTGTTTAGTGTTTTCATTATATGTTAAACCAAAATTTGAATTACATGGTAATTAGATTTAAAATAATACAAATCGAATCCATGGGGTTCAAGAGATCCCAGTATGTAGAAGATAACCACTTGATGAACAACACAATTCGGCAACTGTGCTGTTCCAAATTATGCCATGAACAGATATTGGCATTGTATTTGATACAATATCAGTCTTCTATTGTTACAAGTACCAATGACCAAGTTCTTAGATTGTGTTTTCCCCGATTATCAGGCAAGGCCTAAGGACAAGAAGAAAGGTAGAGGACCACCAAGGGTTTATGCTCCTCCAGCTCCTGCCAAGAAAGATAAGTTTGAGGATAACGAAGTTGTAAAGATTGAGATTGATGAGTCTCTCTTTTCTGGATGATTTTACTGCACCCTGTAATTCTACTCATTATTTTGTTAATTGATGATACTGTCAAAGTATGTACGAGTTCCATTATGTTGTACACAATTTAACTTATTACGTAATGAATATTTGTTAAGAAGCATAGATCAAGGGGTATGAGTTTCAGATACGTGTTGAAGTACAACTCCAATTTCAAGATATTGGTGCTTCAAAGCTACTTATGTGTCTGTGATTAATCTTCCTGTCAAGATTATTTCATTAACATCCTAAAGAAGGGGATTGCCTCCTAGATAATTTTGAAAACTCTGAATGGCTTGAAGAAAATAAAAAAAATCATTTTTTGTGCCCCTGCCTCCTAGAAAATTTCATAACTCAGTGAATGGCTTTAAGAAAATACACTGTCGCCTCCATATTTGTATAGAACTGCAAGTTCAAATCAGATGAAGTTCATCTTGTGACGAGAATCTCAACATGGACCATGGTGGTGCTCTTCATGAATCACGCTTGCCTTGGAGTCCCTTTTAAAGGAAACGAGTAGTCTGGTTTGTATATCTAAATGATAATAATAACAAGAGTGGGTTATGTTTGGATGGAAGAATCCCGAGAATAGAATTAGAATAATAAGGCCTTATAACTTCGACTTACTACGAACCAACGTATAGCTTATAGCTGGTAAGGAGACTCTGCTAATTTAATCGGTAGTCTTCTGTTCAAACATCGAGTACATAACTACATTAAATACTCGCCAAAAGAACTTGTCACCCTTGTGACCCCATTCGAGTACGTCTGGATTAGTTTGAGTGGGCTTGTTTGGATTGGTTTATCAGAATAAAATCACGTTAGAAAAGTTAGTTCAGAACTTTAAAAATTAGAAAATCACATTAAAATACCAATCCAAACAATCACTTCACTGGTTGAAAACGCTCACTACTCGATTCGATCCGAATTGAAGGAGTCCAGTGTGATTCCGTAAAGCAAGCCCTTCTGCTTATGGTGACAAATAATGGTATTTTTTATACCTTTAATATGAAGTTGTATTTTGAGTGTTTTCGACAATTTCCTCTGCCGGTCTGCCCTCTAGTTTCATCATGCTCCATCTCTCAATATAAAGCCTATAAAAAATACGTACTAAAAACGTCGTATCACTTTTTTTTTATCCCAGTGGAAACCATGTACTTAATGCTAATAATCAAGTCTCCTAATATGAATGTGATTTTTGGGGAAATGACATTTGAACAACCCTTGATAAGCTTGTCCTCCTTTCAGGCGAGGAGGTACATCAGCATTATTCAATTCTCCGCTCTTCCAACCGTCCACTAATATGTGCCATTATTAGAAATTAAAACTCTGGAGATTTGATAAGCTACCACTCCATCAGATGAAACGCCACCACAACGGCTCAGTTGTTTTCATCTTAAAAAGGTGTGGACCTCTACCATATTGAAGAAAAGGACAGAAATTGCTAACCTGTATTGCATATCTATATGAAGATTACTGAACATCTTTGTCCCTTTTTTAAGGTTTGGTGTGCTTCCACGTCTATTCCCATGTAATTTCATTTCTTTGAATACCAATCGTAAAATTCACAAAATACCAATTCTGTTTAACACCAGAATTGGATTCAGGTGTTAAACAGAATGACACAACCAAAGAAATATAGCCGTCGTGTGAGCTAAGTTGTATGTCACGTGGAGCAATTACTAGGTGATGAAGTACTGGTAACAGATGTTCTTGGACTTGGCCCTTAAGCAAAACCAGAAGAAAAATCAAATCTTATTAAATAGAATGGCATGACGAAGCTGAAGCCTGAAAGGGCTTGTCTTCAGTTTTTAATCAAATCTTATTAAATAGTAGTCAACAAATCTTTTTATCCTGTTATCCGATCCTAACAACTGCCAACTCCCAACTGTAAACCGAAAATCTTGTCTTCGATTTAGTGGTAAATGAAGAAACTTGCTAACCCAACAAGGAATTAATTATGTCCATCGGAAATTGACATATTAATTATCTTATATATGTCCACCAAAACATGCGTCAATATATTTTAATTATATTTACCTATCCATTTTAAACAAATTATATATATATATATATATATATATATTCGCCTAGGAATTAATTGTGTGAATCTTTTATGGCAAAAAACAAAATACGTGAATCTTTTTATGAGAATTGATTTTTAAAAAGGAATCACACAGAATTTGAAGAAACAGATTAATTATTGCGGGACTCTACGTAGCAACAATCCCAGAAAACAAGATGAAAACCGAGTTGATAAGTGTAAACTCTTTAAATAGTCTACATCTTTTTGGTAGAAATGATCTGTACGTAAGTTTTTTTCCCATGCATTACCATTTGTTTTTGTTTAATTATTGTTAAATTAAATATATTATATAATTCATGTAATTAAATTTATTTGTTGAGGGCATGACTTGTTCCTGCTTACAATCTCCATTCAGATTCATATAACCTCAAGCTCTTTATTTGACCCTTATCCACTCTATCAGATAGAAATAAAAGAAAATAAAACCTTTGACCCTTGAACAGTTGTTGATTTTAAAATTGGTCACTGTACTTTGAAAATTTAAAAATCACTCCCTCTGTTTTTCATTATCAGTGGAGCTTGTCAAAAATTGGTCCACATCATAAATACGTTGATTTGGTCAATGATTAGTTGACCTGGGGTCACACTAAAGTGACATGTGGGATTAAAAATCCATATGACTGGGGTCTTTGGATCCTCTAAACATCACATTAGTTGAGTTAGCTGCCATCAAGGCGATGAAAATATTACATTAGTTGGTAAGTTGTTCTCATCTTAATGAAGAGTGCACGTAATTCTTCCTATTGGATAAGCTGTTTCTACCTTAGTGAAAAGTGGACCTAATTCTTCCTACCCTTTCTTCTTTTAGGATCTATTTGGATATGATGAAAAGTTGAGAGGAAAGAAAATTGGAGGAGAGAAAATGGATAGAAGAGAAAAGTAGATAGAAAATATTATCACCCATCCTGCTTGAATAGATGTGAGAAAGCTGAGATAAAAGGAAATGAGCAAATGGTTGAATGACTAAAATATCCTTAAATAAAAATCTTTAAATAATAGTAAGAAGTAAAGTATCTTTAAAATATATAAAGTATAATATTAAATTAAATATGGTAATGAAAAAAATTATATTAACATTAATATTAATAAATAATTTAGAATCAAATTATTTATTAAAGATATATTTTCACTCTATTATATTTCAAAACAAAATAACTTAGATAAAAATATATCATATTTTTTAAGGTTGTGCGGTTTTAGTAAGTAATTGAAAATAAATTAGATATTAGAATATATCTTAAAACTTATCATTTAAAAAAAGAAAGTCATAGTCAGAATTTTAAAAAAGTTAAATGTTAAATTTAAGGTTAAAGTATACTTTTAGTCCTTTATATTTACTTCAGATTTCACTTTAGTCCTTTAAGTTTAAAAAGTATACTTTTAGTCCCTCAAATTTAATGCTGTTAGTCTCTCTTAACAGAAGTTGCTGACTCATCAAACTTATAGCTGTTATTTTTAATCTTTTTTATTTTACACAATTTAAAATATCAACTTTATTTTATTATTAAATTAAAATTAAAATGTGGATAGACTTTGTCAACGTTTTATAGTAGAGTCAACAATTTCCGTTAAGAGAAACTAACGGCATTAAGTTTGATGGACTGAAAGTGTACTTTTTAAATTTAAAGGACTAAAATGAAACCTAACACAAACATAAATGATTAAAAGTATAGTTTAGTCTAAATTTAATGATTTAAAATGAAAAAGTAATAAAAAACATGTGAATAGATAAGAAAAATAGTTTTATCTCCATGTGTGGAAAGAAAAGTTGGGGAGAAATGTAATGAGACCCACATCCCATTTTCTCTCTAACTTTTCATTCCTCCTACTTTTTTTTTCCCATCCAAGCAGGGGAAAACTCATTTCTCCCCCGTTTTCTCTCCAAGTTTTCTTTCCTCCCTCATTTTCTCTCCATCCAAGCATAGTGTTACACTTTTGGTTTTAAAAGAACAAACAAAAACAGAATCTGCCTATGTATGGCACATCTGTAAGAATATCAGTCTTTGGTCATTCACTTGCCTTTGTAGTTCCAAAGGTTCTCTTGCTTTCCTTGTAACTTCATCCCCTCGGGTAACAATCCTACCTTTACAATTGCTAGACTTGGGTTCAAGGTCTGCACTAACAAGAGATGAGCCAACGTTGTGCAAGTTCCAGAATCCTATCATCACAAATCCTTAGTGGATTGCTTCTTTTGTTCATGAGTTCAACATTGGGCTCTGCAAATGTGAACCTACAAGGAAACGAGACTGATTTCCAAGCTTTGCTTGACTTCAAGAGTCGGATATCTGAGGATCCATTCAAAATATTGAGCTCTTGGAACAACTCCATCCATCATTGTAAATGGGCAGGAGTCACCTGCAACATCTCCACTGGACGGGTGGTGCAACTGAGCCTTGGACAACTGAGATTGGCTGGCACTATTTCACCTTCTATAGGAAACCTCACGTTCCTCAGAGTACTTAATCTAAGCATCAACAGCTTCCATGGTGAATTTCCTAATGAAGCGGGACGTCTGCTTTACCTTCAAACTCTAATCAGCACCCTTAATTACTTCACTGGAGGTATACCAAGTAATCTAAGTCACTGCAAGGAACTGACGATTTTATTCGCAGGTAACAACAATTTTACAGGAAACATCCCAACATGGATAGGGAATTTATCTTCTTTATCTAAAATTGCGCTTGGAGTGAACAACTTCCATGGCAGCATACCAAAAGAGATGGGCTATTTATCAGGCTTGACATTTCTTGGACTAAATGGTAATTACCTATCAGGTTCAGTTCCTCCTTCAATTTACAACATTTCCTCTATATACTACTTTGCTATTGCTAAAAACAATCTGCACGGTAGTATACCGCCTGATGTTGGGTTAAGTTTTCCTAACCTTGAGATATTTGGCGGGGCAATCAATAGCTTCACAGGATCTATTCCAGTATCATTGGTTAATGCTTCAAGGCTACAAATTCTTGACTTTGCTGAAAATGCTCTAACCGGAACTTTGCCTAAGAACATGGGAGTTTTGAAAAGTTTATATTGGCTCAACTTTGATGACAATAGTCTTGTATCTAATGGAAATGGCCTAAGTTCTGAAATTGCCTCTCTGATTAATTGCACTAAACTTGAAATTTTGGGTCTTAGAGGAAATATGTTTGGAGGAGAATTGCCTAACTTAATAACTAATTTATCAAGCAGATTAAGAAGATTAACATTAGGTGCCAATAAATTATACGGAAGCATCCCTGCTGCAATTGAAAATCTTGCTAGTTTGGAAGAGTTAGGATTGGAAGGAAACCTTCTAGCTGGCAGTGTCCCGGATGGAATAGGTAAACTCCAAAATTTGGGCCAATTGAATTTGAATGTCAACAGATTTTTAGGAAAAATCCCTTCGTCTCTAGGAAACTTAACTTCACTAACAAGGCTTTTCATGGAGGATAACAACTTTGAGGGAAGTACACCTTCAAGCCTCGGAAATTGTCAGAAGCTTCTGGTACTAAGTCTTTATGATAACAAGCTCAGTGGCACCATACCAAAACAAGTTATTGGAATTTCTTCACTTTCAGTGTACTTGGATGTCTCCAATAATGCTCTTACAGGACCTTTATCAGATGATGTGGGAAATTTATAGAGTCTAACACAGCTAGTACTCTCAGAGAACAAATTTTCTGGTGCCATTCCATCTTCACTTGGAAAATGTGTTGGCTTGGAGAGGTTATACTTGCAGGGTAACTTGTTCGAAGGAGAGATTCCTCAAAGTTTGGAGGGACTGAGAGGTTTAGGAGACATGGATTTTTCACGTAACAACTTGTCTGGGAAGATTCCTGAATTCCTCGGTGAGTTAGATCTCAAGCATCTCAATCTTTCTTACAACAACTTTGAGGGTGAAGTACCAAAGGCAGGGATCTTTAGAAATGCAACCTCCACTTCAATTTATGGAAATAGCAAGCTCTGCGGTGGTATGCCAGAATTCAACTTATCTGCTTGCACAACCAGAAAAGCTTCTTCGTCTAGAAAATCTCTTGCCCTCAAGTTGACAATCCCTCTTGCTAGCACTCTGGTAATTGTCATCCTTCTATCATGCTTTCTTGCATTCTTTTTTAAGGTAAAAAGAACAAGAAAAAGATCAGAAGCAAGTGCAATCACCATAAGGGATTTAAACCCACAAATTTCTTACTCAGAACTAGCTAGATGCACTGGTGGGTTCTCCCAAGATAACTTGATCGGTTTAGGAAGTTTTGGTTCAGTATACAAAGGAACCCTTGAAGTTGACCGAGGATTAGTTGCGGTGAAAGTATTAAATCTTCAACAAAGAGGAGCTTCAAGGAGTTTCATTGACGAATGCAAAGCTTTGAGAGGAGTAAGGCACCGGAACCTTCTAAAGATCATAAATGCTGTATCAAGCATTGATCATCAAGGTAATGACTTCAAAGCTTTGGTGTTTGAGTTCATGTCCAATGGGAATCTAGATGGTTGGATACATACAAGAGATAGTGTGGAAGGGCAGAGCAAGAGATTGACATTCATCCAAAGACTGGACATAGCAATTGATGTTGCATGTGCACTTGAATATCTGCACACATTTTGCCAAACACCTATCGTGCACTGTGATGTAAAGCCAAGCAATGTGCTGCTTGATGATGATTTGGTAGCCCATGTGGGTGACTTCGGACTGGCAACTCTTCTATATGAGGAATCAAGCGAGTCTTCCACTTCCAAACAACACTCACTAAAGGGTTCTATTGGGTACATTCCACCAGGTATGCGTTTATTTTTCAACACACAGATAATCTGAATGTTCTAAATTATATACAAGTTTCATTGAATTCAATATATTCTATCATCAATATGTGTGGATTTTGAAAAGTGAAATGCTTGCAGAGTATGGTATGGGTGGGCAACCTTCAACACTGGGAGATATCTACAGCTATGGGATACTATTACTGGAGATTTTCACAGGTAAAATACCCACAAATGAGGAGTTTGAAGGCGGCATGGGAATTCACCAATACGCTGAAATGGCTTTGTCCAATCATGCCGTGGAGATAGTTGATCCTTCTCTGCTACCTGAAGAAAAAGAGGAAGAAGATGAAGGTAAAGAGATATACACGAGGAAGGGAAACCGAAGACGGAGAGTAATAGAGGAAAGCTTGGGTTCGTTGATGCAAGTGGGAGTGTCTTGCTCTGAAAATGTGCCATCGGAGAGGCTGCAGCCTATGACTGTGGTAGTTAACAAACTCCAAGCAATTAAAAACCTGTATGTCTCCGAATCAAAAACAAAAAATTACTAATATTCAGTATTCCCTGTTTGCCATAGTTTTTTTTATGTTGAGGTGTAATTTTATGGTCTTTCAAGTTGAACATGCTCTGTAGGATATGGTTAGGAAGGTAATGTATCAGTTTCTTCCATAATTATTTGTAGCAGTAATGTTGTGTGTGTGTGTGTGAGAGAGAGAGAGAGAGATTTATTGTATCCATATAAGATAAAAAATCTTTTTAATAAATCTTATATTACAATTATGAATATTATGACTTATTGTTTATACTCCATTAATTGCATAGAACCACTTCTTTATATTAAAGTGATAGCGGAGAAGTTTGGAACACTAGTGTGATTAACTATAAGCCTTGAAAGATGAATAGTTTGGAACTAGTTCCAAACTAAGATGAATAGTTTATTGAGTCTCGATGAATTTATTGTAATTAGACTTGCAAGCGACATGTAATTAATGAATTTATCTTTATATGATATTGATATTATCTGTAATTTATTGTATTTTTATTAAAAAAATTAATAATAAATATTTAAATATTTTTATTAAGTTTCAACTGTGAATAAACCATTAAGAAAATACTTCGACGTGAATATGTTCAAAGTTTTATATTATTATAATGAACACAAGGTACATTATCATATATCTCCCTCCAGTCTACAGTGATGAAGGTATAACCATACTAATAAAAATACTAAATATAGATCTTGGAGATATTAATTTTGATCAATTAGTTTCTAATCATACTAGGCTAATATAACGTGTTTTTTTTAGAGAGAAGCTAACTTAAATCTCCACTATGTACAGATAGAAAATAAATTGGGGATATGAGACCCCACTACGTACATAGAGAAAATAATATATTTTCTTGTTTGTAGAGAAGTTAACTTGAATCTCTCTCTTAAGCTCCAAAGTCTAGTAAACCCTTGCTAAAATCAGTTGATTTGTTTTTCTTGTAAAGATTGATTTGCTACTAATGAAGTGTGTGTTTGAAACTCTGTTGGGGGAGAAAGGAGTTTACGGATTTCAAGATGGTTTTTATGGATTTCAAGATGATTTTATTTTAACTTACATGCACCGTTAGGGGAACGGAATGCCCAAACAAGCACGAAGTTGCTTTTCAATTCATTCTTGTTTAGTTAAAAATAACTATTTTTTTGCCAAAGTTAAAAATGACTATTAGAGTATAGTTATATATAAATATATATCTTTCCACAATCCTATTATATATATATATATATGGGACATCAGATGCCATGTCCTAGTAAAATTACCCAAAATTTAATTAAGGTGGATGAGGGAGAGTATTGATTGATTGATTGATTTTCTTAACAGGGCTTTGAGTTTGACTGGCAGTTATGGAAGCTGGTCTCAACATTAAGCTGCAATCATTTAACCAACTCACAATAGTTAGGTTGATTAAAAATATAATATTTATTTATCATATGGTAAATAGTGGCATTTTATATTTGAGTATTTCTAGTATATTAATTTATAATTTAATTCTTATGCATTAGAAAAATGAAATTATTATTTAATAAAAATAAATAAACTAAATTATAAAATAGTTCAACTAACATAAATTAAATTATACTGAATCAAAGTTCAATAATTAAATTATAATTAAATAGAATATGGTGTCAAAACCTTCGTCGCTTATTTGCTGTCATTAGTTAATTCAAATTATAAAAATAAATATAAAAAAACTTAGATTCCATACATTTCGTGTGGATTCATATAAATATCTCATAAAAATATCTACCAACTTCCTTTGGAGTCAAATAAAATATTTACTTTGATTTTAAATATAAGAATGTCTTTAGTTCAATCTTTTCATAAATTTATAATTCTTCCCCATCCTTATTAATTGCACATAGCAATAGGGTTTCCATTAGCAGTGGTTATAAATATACTTGATTAAATAAGGTATTTTAAAAAGTTAACATATATTTATTATAAATAATTAATTTAACTATTTTTTTAGATATTTACAAATTTATTATATAACTTTTATATTAAACACCATAAGTAGTATTCAAATTATGTTGCAGTAGTATTCAAATTATGTTGTTAGCATCAAAACATTGTTAATAAATAATCCCTAGGCATATTCTTTAGGCTACTATGAGCTGTATTTTAGTACGCTTCAGTCTCCATATATAATTTCGAAAGAGTGTAGTTAAGTGCAATCATTAATATATAATTTATCCATGTATTAATGATTACACTTAACCTAATCATAAAGTGTGCAGTATTTATTTTACCCTTTATTAAATATTTTTAAAATTGAGACCATTCATTAAATAAGTTTTTTACTTGGGACCTCCCAATAAATTTCCCAATTTATTATTGGTGAGAGCATAAATGTAGCACATGGCATGACATCACATGTTTTTACACAAGTAGAAAGATTCCTTTCTCTGGCAAAAAAGAAAAAGAAAAAAAAGAAAGATTCCTTTTTTTTTGTGAACAACGGACAGATTGGGCCTATGGCCCCCCGGAACCCCCCGTATTCGGCGCCTTTTCCTGAGTCCCTGGCCTTCTTTCAACTGGACCAGGTAACCCGGGGCAACCGACTAATCTGGAGCGAGGAATACACATGACGCACCCTTTTTCTGTGGTCCATTTAATAAACCACTCATCCTAATCATAGAAGCTGGTTAAAAGAGTCATTGACATAAGACGTTTACCCTTTTATCTCTAATATATAAGATTATTTTAGAGATATCATCTTATTTATTATAATTAAGTAATTTATTTAGTTTAATTTCTTAATTTTGTCAAAGAGTTAAAGTATAATTTTGCTCTAAAAGTTTTTCATTAGAAACAATGTTAACCTGTAAATTTTAAAATGGAGAAATGTTAACTGATCAGTTTAGAAAGTCAATGTTGACCGTTAAAAAATTAAAATTGTCTGTTAAAATTTTGAAATTTCCGAGGCAAAATTATTTATAAAGAACTCTGAGGACAACATTGTTCTTGACGGAAACTTCCAGGATAAACAAATAATTTTGCACCTTAATCTTTTATCCAAATAAATCAGTTAATTAAGTAGCTCGTACATGCATGCATATTTAGAGTCATTGCCCCACCCAAGTCCCCCCCCCTCTGTCAAAGCATTGATGTCTATATATGTGTATATACACGCGTGTGTATATGGGCAACTGAATATTTATATATTGTGTACTTTAGACTTAAGCAGGAAGGATATTTTTTTGTGCCAAGAACAGAGTGTGAGGCGCTACCCAGAGACAAGCTTTTAAGTCCCATTATCTTCCATGACGGGCGTTTGGCTCAGAGGCCAACCCCTCTAAGAGCACTCTTAATCTTCTTATGGCTACCAATTGGCATCGTACTCTCAATCCTTAGGGTATACCTCAACGTGCCATTACCAGAAAGACTCGCTTGGTACAACTACAAGCTTCTTGGCATCAGAGTCATCGTTAAGGGCACCCCACCCCCTCCCCCAAGGAAAGGCCAAAGCGGCGTCCTTTTTGTCTCCAACCACCGTACGGTTATCGACCCGGTGGTTACTGCGGTTGCTCTCAAGAGAAAAATCAGCTGCGTCACTTATAGCATAAGCAGGTTTACTGAGATAGTCTCTCCAATCAAAACCGTCCCTTTGTCTAGAGAAAGAGAGAAAGACGCAGAAAATATAAAAAGGCTGCTTCAACAAGGTGACCTCATGATTTGCCCTGAAGGAACCACTTGCAGAGAACCATTTCTGTTAAGGTTCAGTGCTCTTTTCGCTGAGTTAACTGATAGGATCGTTCCTGTGGCTATCAACACGAAGCAGACTGTGTTTAACGGAACCAGTGTTCGTGGGCATAAGTTGTTGGACCCTTACTTTGTGTTCATGAACCCTATGCCTACTTATGAGATCACTTTCCTGAACCAGCTTCCCGTTGAGCTGACATGTAAGGGAGGCAAGTCAAGTTTTGAAGTAGCAAATTATATTCAGAGGGTTCTTGCTGGGACTCTAGGGTTTGAGTGTACGAGCTTGACGAGGAAGAATAAGTATGCTATGCTTGTTGGAACAGATGGTAGGGTTCCGTCGAAGAAAGATAAGAAGGAGAAAAGTACTGGGGATCTCTTTGGAATATCATGAATTTATTGCCAATATTGTTTCTGAATATTTAGGACTACATGTAGCAATAAAAACATATTGATTGTGACGGAATAGTACATTACAAGCCGTTTGAATGTATGTATATACACGTGTTTGTTGTTCTCATAAAGCTCAAAGTACATATGTAAGTTTTTTTTAAAAATGTTAAAGTCATGACCATATAGAAAAATCGGAACACCCTTACTTAGTCACTTCCAAAACTTCAACATAATTCGACAGTACTAATGAATTATTACTATTATTCAATCAAAACCTCAACCAAGCTAATTATTAGAATAATACTTACTCTGGAACAAAGATTTTTTTATCTCAATTTGTGTTAAAAAGTGTTTTTGGTGTTTTTCAAACAAGCACTTATTCAAAGTGGTCCTTAAGTAATTAAAATGATAGACACTTCGGTAATTTAAGGGGTGATAAGAGATCTGAAATTAGTAATTAAGTCATATAATTACCAATATATAGATTGAGTTGATAATAGTTGTAGGATGTACATCTAGGAATAGAATTGTCCTGTAGATAATTTTTTTTTTTGCTCGTTAAGCTAAATGAAACTAGTATGGTAACAATTAATTTGGGGGTGGTACAAGGTGGATTTATATTTCCCAATCCAATCACCTGATGATCAACTACGTTTTTTTCTTTTCCTTCTAAGTTTTTTAAACATAAAAGTTAACGTAGATGGAATTTTAGGAGAGCTCATCATGATCAGAAATATGAGCAAAAAACCCTCATATATATATAAGCAAAATGATTTAAATTCATTTTAGGTATGATATGTATATCTTTGACAATTAAATAAGTTGTGGATGGCTATATTTACATGTTATTTGATAAAATTCAATTGACTTGTTGACTATATCAATGGGGCCAAATATTATTGAGTTAATTTTGCGGCCAATAAGAGCCGTTTAATTAGAAGGGCGAGTGTAGTGTGGGGACTCTAGCTGTGTGGTACATGTAACTATGTAAGTATGGTTGTGTGGTACATGTATGCATGGGTTAATGTGTAATTATACCAGAGAATTTTTACCAATAGAGTGTTCAACACTATATATTTTTCAGAGTTGCAAAAATAAGGATGAAAATTCAAAATAAAAAAAAATATTATGACTCTAAATATAACTTAACATCGTTATTTTTTATGTTGCCACGCTATTTTAATTTTTCATATGCATAGGCAGCGATGTTATATTATATTTAACAATTACAATAACTTTACTCCCATTTTAAATATTCATAGTGTTATTTCACTCTAAAAAAAAGTATATGATGTTAAAGGTACTTTTCATAAAAAATAATAATAAGTATTGTTTTGCTAAGTAAGTTTGCACTTGATCTTTTAAACCAGTTTTCCCCCTCTTATTATGTGGAGAATAAAGAGAGAAAATTAATTATACATAGGATCTATATTTAGGATGGGAGGTAGTATATTTTATTTACCTTTTCACTTATTAGTCATGTTGGGCAATAAAATTATACTAATCAAAATTTATTGTATTCCTTATTCAGTATTTCCTTTTCGATTTAAAAGATTACCATGTGCTTAGAAGAAAATCCTTCCCATACTACATTATTCTTCAACATATAATAAATAGCTTTATAACATTCAAACTCATGTTTGATATAATAATATAAAATAAAATAAATTAATATCAGGCACAAATTATTCGTATCATATTAATTTTAATATCTTTATCGTTATTCTGCTATACTACATTTTATTATTTTCATACAAAAGTACTATAATCACAATGAAACCTTTTGCAATTTAGTTTAATGTATTGATATTTTAATGGTAGTATAACAGTATTAAATATTAATAATACTTGAATTAAATATAAAAACTACATGAATCTTTTTGGTACAAATGATATATTGCCCAGTTAATTTCAACACGGCATATTTTTCAGAATTATATTTTGCTTTTTTCTTTTAATTTCCTTCAGAATTGCTTTGTATTTTCCGTCATTGTTATATGTTATAGTTATTTATTTACAAGTATTGTTGAATTCAAATTTAAGTTAAGTCAAGCAATATATAATTTCTGAAACAGAAATTGGGGCTCTCATTATGTTTTTCACATTTTCCATTATCCCCGTTCTATTATCACATCAACTTCTTTAATAAACTCTGTATTTTGTTAATGTTATTGATCTATATCTATTCATCAAAATTTCATCTCCAATTTTCAATCATAAGTAAATTTTATTAATTTATAATGTACATTGGGTCCGTTTTTGGGTCCGTTTGGGAACACGGTGGAGAAGTACTTTTACGCAAGTTAAGGCAAATATACAAAGGAGATTATCTCGTTTTGAAGAAAAATACTATTGAACGTGCTTTTGAGGTTTCTTAATGAGTTGCCAAACAACACCCATTATTTCGTCGCTTTACTCTATCGCATTTAGTGCACATTACCAATGCCCCGCCCAAAAAAAAAAAAGTTTGAAGAAGATAATTAGACAGCGGCATAAATATATTGGTACTCCAACTTTATACAGAGTTTTATTTTTGTTCATTAATTTTTAAAACTAATCACTTTAATCCTCCATCCTTAGTATTATTAGTCTCAAATGATGATTTTTTTAAACAACCATTGTTATTTTAAACATTAATTTGGATAAATTATTTAAAAATGTTTTATCAACATATAAAATTTCAATGTTACTATTCATTGTTAATGACGTTAGGAGTAAAGAACTTAACAAATTAAGGATCAATATAAAATCCTCTGTGAAATAATGTATTTTTTACATAAGGGAAACGACAAAAAAGATTTTGGCAAATGTGAAATGACATAACGGTACGAGGATTTACAAATAACAATAAAGAAATTGGATCTCAAAATTCCTAACCTACCCACCACGGGCTATGGCCGCCGACGCCGAAGCCACGTCTAACACAGGTGCTCCTCTGTGAAGGAAAATTAGTAATATGTAATGAGATGTTGGTGGTCCTTACATGAAACTTGTGAAGGAGTTAAAAGTGTAGATTTTTTTTGGTGAAAAAAGTGTAGATTTGTTACACAATAAATGAAAGTTTATAATATTTAATGAAATATTGGTAATCCCTATATAAAATCTGTAAATTGGCTAGAAGTGTGGTTTGGTTACTTGGTAAATAAGAGCTGTAATAGTTAATGAAATGTGAGAAAAGGCCTTAACAAAAATCTGTGAATGGGTTAAAAATGTTGATTTGTTACTTGCTATAAACAAAAGTTGATAATACCTAACAAACTACGAGGAACGGCTTATAAAAAAAATTAAGTAATAAGTTTTATACGGGACCAACAACATTTCATTAACTATTTTGATTTACATGTAACAAATTCATACTTTTTAACTCTTTTATAAGTTTATAGAGACGTTAATTACCAATACTTCATTATGATTACCAACTTCCTTTGATAGACCTCCAACGTCAAAGGTCGGTGCTTGGTAGTAGCCGATAGGAGGGGCTCCAACACCAACATTCCATAACCGGTCTCTGGTGACATGATTGAGAAAAGTTCAAAATAATCAAGCAGCATTTTAATCTTTTACCTCTTATTTTATTTTTTTCGTCAAATTTCAAATTCCATTTTGAGTTTGGTACGTACTTTGGTTCCTTCCATACCAAAATGTCATTTTTTTAATTTCCAAGGCCTTTTTTATCATTTAACTTTTTACTTAATCCATGGACCATGATGAAATGAAAACTCAAATGTAATTAACTGTCAAGTCTTAATTGAATTAATGAATGCACTAATAATTAAAATGGCGAGCGATCGATCTTGCCCAACTGTCATAATTCGAGCCACCAAGAGGTGATGTGACCAAGACTAAGATAGGGTTCTCATTTGGGGTGTATATAGTAAAGCACTACTGCATAATGATTAATAGTAGTCGATTAAATATGACATTAGACGTTGGTTAAACATGTGACATCTAATCAATTGACGTTGTTTCTTGAACAATACATCATCGGTTAAATACACAACGTTCTGTCCAAACAAAATGGTGTTGTGAATGAAGGATGCGTAAAATAAGTCATCGGTCAAAATACGAAAGCGACGACTATAAATTTAAGATCACCCGTTATAATAAAAAACCGATGAATATAATTTTATCATTATCCGTATCATTTATATAACCAACTAGTAATATCAATGGTAACATTACAAACCTGACGACTATACTTGTATAGTCAATTGTTAAATATGTGATGTTAGATACAAACAAAAAGGTGTTGTGAACGAAGGATGTGTAGAATATGTTGTCGGTCATAACACATAAATAGATGACAATAGTATTAAGGTCGTCGGTTATAATAAAACAACCGATGACTAATTTCAATAGAAAATTTGGTTATTTTTGTGAAATGAAATATAGACGTCGATGTCGTTATTAAAACCGACGATTATACACTTAAAGGCGTTGATGATGATAGTAACTGATGTCTATAGTTTTTTTTTAAAAAAAATAATAATTTATGTTTTCCACCCAAGCTGCAAATGATCGAATACATAGTATACATTAAGTTCAACCACACATTTCAACACCATAGTGTATATAAATCGAACAAATGAACCGTAATTTTATAAATGTTAAACAAAGTACATATATAGCTGATGGACTATACATAATTGAAGAAAAATATATGAATAAACTCAAGATTAAAAGTGTTTATCCTTCAAATATATGTCTATCTAAGTAAGGCGAAAAATGTACATGTGTACATTATACTTAGCTAGTGTAACGAGCTTTGCTTAGCAACACATTGGCTAGCTGATCGTGTATGTAATCTATTTTGTACTTTGAGTATGGAGCGACCTCTTGAAATGCCTGTAAATAGTAGTAATGCCATTTATAATATAAGAGAAGACATATATAATAGTCATGTCCACCAAATAAAGTTATCTGTGGATTTAATTACTACAACAAATAATCGGTTAAGAAACTATTTATTAGGTCCATAACATTTATGCCTCAGATGAAACAAAAGTGTGTCCTTTATGTTCTTCAAACCAACATACGCTTCCCTTGCAAGGGGGTCTCTAACAGTTGAGGCGAGCTAAGACTTGCGCAATTGAGACATCATAAGCATGTACCTCTGCTGCCATCTTATCAACACCACATGCATGTGCTTCCTCTGCCACCATTGCAATTGCATCCACCACAAATGCAAAGGTTGTACTTTCTTTTTCATGACATTGTGTCTCCTTACCCCTAACAAGCTAATTGTAGTTCTGCTCCTACTAACCATTCTGTCTCCTTTGTTGTTCTCCTTGCTCCACTGCCTCCACTATTTGAATTGCAAATCATAGAATTAAGCTCTACACTCATGCTAGTTGTTACCCCCAATCACTACAAAAAAAATGGTATTTAGTAGCGGTTTTTCCATACGTTTGTAGCGGTTATACCCGCCACTAAGACACATCACAGCGGTTAGAAAAACCACTGCTAAATTCACCGTAGCAAGCCAATTAATAGCGGCTAATGAGAGCCGCTGTGCACACGAAAATAACCACTACCACTTTTTGCAACGCACATTTTGCAGCGTCAAAACACCACTGCTAATATGGCCGAAAATGAAATTTCAAATATTCCCTTAATTATTAGCAGTGGTTTTATAACCGCTCTAAGTTTAACTTAAATATACCCGCCCATTTTTGAAATTTTCGTCCATTATTAGAAGCGGTTTCATAACTGCTATTAGGTTGAAACTTAAAATTTCGCGCCTTTTTTGCCCATTATTTGTAGCGGTCAGAAACCGCTGCTAAATGTCAGTGAAACGTTAAAAAATTTCCGTCCAAATATACTGCCTTTTTTCGACCACTGTTTTTGTAGCGGTCAGAAACCGCTGCTAAA
>JANTPZ010008210.1:0-11711 GCA_025593235.1 Vachellia pachyceras | reverse complement strand
TATGATATGAATGAGAATTGCACCTCAATCTAATAAATTCAACCATTAGAGGAAAAACTCCTTATTTTCATGACACATCTTTCTCATCTTTTTCTTGGTTTTGAACAAACCAATTAACTAAAAGAAGTAATGTCCATGGGAAGTATTCCTACCACAAGGATATTAATCCAGAATCAGACGTATTCATATAGTGAACAACTATGAAAACAACAACAAAAACGAAAATAACTAAATCTACCAATTCATTTATAAGAACACATGTACAACCAACCTGTATACAAGAGTTACAGGTGAAGAAAAGGCCAATAATTTCCAAGCAAAATAACCTACAATCTTCACACTCAACAAACCTTAAAACGTGGATCAAATACTTTCTTTGGTAATTCACCATCGCACAACTTCTTCCCCCTCTCCCTATAAAGCAAATCGTCCATTTTCCATTCTTCACAGTGATGTTTGGGGTCCTGCTCGCATTGCAAATCGCACACAGTCCACCTATTTTGTCACCTTCATAGATGATCATACAAGGATGAGCTGGTTTTACCTCTTAAAAAGACAAATCTACTGAATGCAGGGGGAGATTTATGCATTAATTATTTCAATCTGATCTTTGTACCTCATTGATTGCAGGCATTTAACCAATCAGTCTATTGGCAAACTCATTTCCATTAGTGCATTTAGATCAGACATTATTGCTTTTGACTAAATTGCAGAATATTGTTGATTGCTGAATTTTCCTTTTATCTAGTGGATTTGAATCTAAACTAAGCAATTCGATTCATAATTTTGGGGGGTTCTCAACTATATATAACTGCATTTGTCAATTGGAATCATGAATTCATCTACACTCTTCTTTAACCGTTTCATTCTTCCTAGTGAGGAGGAAATGTCATTTGAAGAGTCACTCCAATGTGTGAAATAGTGAAGGGCGGTAAAAATCTTCCAGGTGAACTACATAGAAATAGATACATATCCAACACATTTTTCACCTTAGAATTTGTTTAGCTAGCTACAAGCAAACAGAAAAATACTTAAAGATTTAGGTAGCTGAAATACACACTCATATTCCCAAACCAAGATAATTTGCATGATTTAAGTATCAATTCAGTAGGTTAATAGCCAAGAACCAAAGAGAGAGACACCTAGGGTTGGCTCACTGCACTATAGGAGTTTGATTCTAATAATTTTGATACCTAGTGACAGGATTAATCAAGCACCTATCCTCAAATCCAGTTACATATTCCACTAAAATGGCTTCATATCAAACGATATTTTCTAGTCTCAAAAATCCAGAAGTCATGCATGTTATTTGAATATTATCTCAGGAGAGATATAAATTTGTGCTACACTAGTCAGTTGTCATACTAATCAAAGCCTCTAACTTAGCACTTTAAATGGCAGCATTCATGAGGAGGTTATATGTAAGTTGAAAATTAGAATTTCAAAATAAGGAGGTTGATTGCCAGCAAGGGGGAAAGGTCTAGGTGATTATGTGCTTGTTTGGGAACACCATTTCCCAAACGGTACACACATTCCAATATAAAAAATCTCGAAATCTGTAAAAGCCATCTCAAAATCCGTAAAAACCATCTTGAAATCCGCAAAACCATATAAAAATCTGTAAATTCATTTCTCCCAACGAAACTCCTTTCTCCCCCAAACAAGCCCTATGTGTATGATTGTATCACCGTTTCTACATGAATTTTTCCACATTTTACGCAGAAGCAAATAAACAATGCACGATACTTAATTACTAAGTAGATTCCCTCTAACAGGTTTAGATTAAAGAACCTAAATTTTTCTGACAGGTTAAGATTAATTTCTGCAACTGATTATTTGTCAAAGATACTACTTGATGGGGGCCTCATCAGGACCTGACAACCAACCTAATAATAATATGGCAACAAGTTGGTCAATTAGGATTTTAAAGCATCAATAATTTCAACTTGGGTAGATGATTCTCAAGAGAGGAATGATCAGTACACAAACAGGCTTAGACTATTGAAACCAGCTCATCACTAGAGAGGATCTCATGTTAATAAAGCGTACAAGCCTTACTATGCTAGATTGTGAATGCTGTTTGGTAGGAATTTTAACACTTTGGGAGATATTATATGAGAACGAAGGTGCAGCAGATGAAGGGAGGCCAGAAACTGGAGGTTGAACAACCATCGGTGTACGGCAGAATTCATTACCTACATTGGAAGACAAACTAACAAAACTAGCTAAAACATTATAATGTTCATGCATTTTGAAATTAGAGTCCCAGCTGTCCTAACGACAACATATACTGGCAATAAGGACAAAATATATCTGTCCTAACAGAATGAATTAATACCAGCTGAGAATTCCCAGATGCATTCACATTCTGATGCACACCAACCAAAAGAGACTGGTTGCGCTGGAATAAACAACCCATCTGCATTAATGAATTTTGAATAAACAGTTGTTTTGCATTGATTAACATGACACAAAATAAATCCTTAATCATCACAAATATATGTGCTGGGAGTTATAGAAGCAGTATGTGAAGTTGAAGCCACAGATATTTCTCCAGAAGTTTGACCAGATACAGGAATTTGAGAAACCGGCAGACATGCTTCCTGAGCAAACCAAGCTGGTGATGCCATTACTTATCTGCACAATAAGAAACTCAAAACATAACACATAGACACACGCGAGCGTGCACACAGATATAGACGCGCGCGCGCACATGCATATAAAAGATTCAGTTCAATACAGTCAGCAATATAAGCAAAAACACAACTCCCAGTCTTAATCAGTAGAATGCTATGAAAAATTCACATAACCAAGTAGATATAGAAGAATATTGCATAATACAAGGGGAACGTTGCTTCAGATAAACAAATGGCTAACACCTCAGAACCATCATGATCCCAGGCCATTGGCAGTCTTGACTTGATTAAAGCATAAAATAGAAGTAGCTTACAACTAGCATTCAACATGAAGTGGCCCATTCGATACACAATTGAATTAAAGAATGACTTTGTAGATGAAATTTATCTTTCACGCCCCTAAGTGAAAAAAAATAATAAAATAGGGTAACTATCATTGAGCAATAATAACAGCAGTATTTTAGCACCAGAATTTGAGATGGGAGCAAACCCACCAACAGCAATGTCAATTTTTTTGTGGTGGCGTTAGTCTAGAGATGATGTTGGAAACCAGTTCATGATGGGGTAACGCTATAATATGCTAATATTGAAACCAGTCCATGGGTGTTCTGCAACAGATTCTTATTCCCACACTTTTAGTTACGCTGGCTCTTATACTATGCATTGTTAGAAAGAGAGGTTGGCTTACAACCTACATACTAATCAAGTGTAGAAGAACAAGTTGCAAAAACTCTATATATTAACACATCGTGTGAAAAATCGTGAAGTCAATTTTTGGTTTAGGCGTTCCGATGAGACAATTAGTCGTCATCTTCATAAAGTTTTGACAGATGTCATTGAGTTTAAAAATACCTAGCAAGTTTGATTTGTGGAGTGAATACTTAAACTGTGTTTAAAATTCACATTTCAATGTCAGGTTCTAGTGTACAGCTGATAAATGAATAGGCATATCATATGGGTTGATACGTCTGTTATGTATCTATCAAATCTTATGCCATTCCAACAATTTTAGAATTATGATTTTATGCTATTGGACTAATAAAATCATTTAACTCTTTCAGGAATAGCTCTAAGAATTAGTACCAACATGCTCTGCTTGAACTATGTTATTATTAGCCATGTCGAACTGTCCTTTCTACTGCTTGGAGGAAAGTTCCAAAATCATCTTGTATTGGCCTTCCTCTTCTATTATTGATTAGACTTATGTTTTGATTGATCGGATTATTTGAAGAGCGTTTGTATTGTTAGTTTGATCTCATTCATAGTTTTCAGTAGACTAATGAATTGAAACCCACATTAAAGACATTTGATCTATTGTGAAAGCTAACAATGGAGTTAATCAAAAGTCAGAGTAGGGGAAATGCACTATACTGAACCAAAAATAAAATACAGTTTCAAGTAATTTTGAAGTAAAATTCCAACCTGATGATATATACACAAAAGCCATGTAAATCTAATAGCCATGGCAAGTTGCAACTACAAGCCGTTAGCAAAACAAACAATATGCCGAACAGTAACTAAAGAAGAAAGTTGAACTATAAATTACCCCGAGACTGTAAGTTTAATAGTTTAAACATTAAGACTAATCGACATGCAACATATAACAGCAAATTTTTCTAGCGATCTTTTGTGAATCTCAACCCTCCACAGCAAACTTCACACCAAACAAGGAAATCCATTTAACAGGTCATACTCACGCTAAGTCATACTAGAGATATTATATAGATGCCCTTCTATATTTGGAATAAACCCTTTCTCCATCATTTCAACTCTAACAATATCATAGGTAGTCCGATTTGGGGTCAGACCCTTTTCTAACATCTCATTAAGAAGTCCATTAGCTGCCTCCATCTTCAACATCTTACAAAATCCTTTAATTAACACGTTGTATGTAACAATATTTGGCCGCTTACCTTTTCTCTCCATTAGAGTCCTCACATTCAATGCTGCCTTGAGATTTCCCTGCATACAATAGCCATCCATCAAAGTATTATATGTTATATGATTAGGTATTACACCCACATAAAACATTTCATTTAATAACTTTTCTGCCCTTCTTGATTCCCCTGCCTTACACCATCCATCCATTAATATGTTATATGTCACTATATCAGCCCTCAAGCCCTTATCCTCCATTTCACTTAAAAGCTCCTTGGCTGCTATCATATTTCCTTTTTTACATAAACCTGCAATTAAGCAATTATAGCTAGAAACATTTGGGAAAACCCCTTCATCTAGCATTGACCTATGCAGTGCAAATGCCTCCTCCATCATTCCTTCCTTGCAATAGGCATCAATTAGTGTATTGAATGTCACAGCACTGGGAACCAACCCTTGAACAGTTATATCATCAAAGAACCTTGTTGCTTCCTTCATCATCTTCTCCTTACAACAGCCATTAATTAGAGTATTATAAGTAATAATATTGGGCTTTAAACCTACGCCTTCCATTTCATTCCACAAAGCAATTGCCTCTTCTAGTTTCCCATTCTCACAAAGGCCATTTATCAAAGAGTTGTACGTAACTAAAGTAGGTTTCAATCCCTGCCTTTTCATTTCTTCAAAAGCCTCCGTTGCAGCCACTGCATTATTATCCTTGCAAAAGCCATCAATAATAGTATTGAAGGTAATCTCATTTGCACAAACTTTATTAGCAAGCATTTCTTTCAAAATAACATGAACCTTGTGCATTCTTCCAGCCTTGCCCTTCTTACAGTATCCATCAATAAGAGTATTATAGGTAACAACATTTGGGGAGAATCCCCAAGCCTTGATGTCTTCAAAAACTTCTCCCGCCTTATTCAACTTCCCAGCTTTACAGAGGCCATTTATGAAAATGTTAAATGTCGTCAGATTAGGTCTAATTCGCCTTTTGATCATAGCTTTGTACACTTGTTCCACATCGCCAAATTTATTCTCCTGCACCAAAGCACTCAGTAATGGATTGCAAGAATTCAATGATAAGTTAAAGCCATAATCTTGAGCTCGCTTGAATGCTTCACATGCATAATGGAGTTCCAAGTTTCTCACATATGCAAGGATCAACATATCAATTATTATAGCATTTGCATGAGTTCGATCACTACAGACCAAAAGGGAATGAAAAATCGAGAAAACTGGATGCTTTTCATTCTTGACAAAATCATCCAGAAAGGACCTTACTGCAGAGTACTTTTTGGCATTCAATAAAGAAAGTAAAACTTTGCCGGTGGTTTCAAGACCATATGAAGGTCTGAGCTCTCTTTGAGACCATTTATAGAACCTTAGAACAAGCTCTGAATCAGCTCCAGCATTAAACAATTGCTCAAGAAGTACTATAGGTTGAGTGACTCGAAGATGTGTTTTGAGCTCTGACCAATGTTGTTTCCGTATTAACTCTAAAATGGACTGCATACTCGAAGACTGAAATATTGGGCCCGCAAGCAGAATACTGAAAATTGAGATCAGAGAACAAGCAGCATCGGACGCAGAAAATAAAGAACTGTAGCCGTGGCTTCTTTCTCACAGCCTACCTTTGCAAGAATCCTCTTCCATGAACCACCTTCTTTGCCGCCCTGGTTCGAACTCCAAAACCGTCATTCGGAGGCCCGCCATCAGCCTGCCTTATTCGAACTCCCAAACAGCCATTCGCAGACCCTGGTTCAGGCTTTTTCGTCGTCGCCGTCTCCGATCTCGTGTCTGGTGACAGTGATTAAGGTCGGTGCTTTGTCGAAGGATGAAAAAAAAATAATGTCAAAAATCCTCACTTCTATCAGTTCTATGAAAGAATTTCAAATTTCCATAAATTCATGTATCAGGCCTATGAGAATCCCCCTTTTTTCTGAGTGAATTTCACTTGGAATTAAAATTTGACATAAAAAAGGTAACAATTTAATGTCCCATACCTACCAAACGACTCTTGGAATCAAATGGAAGGAAACAAATTAAGAAATAGATGGAGAGCACATAGGAGAGCACTTTTGGATGCAGCTGACTTTTGCTACTAAAGTTGAGTTTATTTTGAAGTTTACGGTCAGGCATTCATAGATTATAGTGTTGTAAATTTTGGTGTGTGTGAAAGGGGAAAAATCCCACATTGTTTGAGATTATGGGGTTCAAGAGAATATCTGACAAAATATTGAATTAATAAATGAGTAAAGAGAAGGAAATAGTCTACACATGATAAAG
This sequence comes from Vachellia pachyceras, assembly GCA_025593235.1. Taxonomy (NCBI): domain Eukaryota; kingdom Viridiplantae; phylum Streptophyta; class Magnoliopsida; order Fabales; family Fabaceae; genus Vachellia; species Vachellia pachyceras. The sequence goes on along the minus strand of JANTPZ010008210.1, from coordinate 4,908 downwards.
GTCACTTGAGACAAATCCGTCAATATCCTCTATTTCTTTATATGCGAGTTAAGTGTAAACTAAGCACCTTTTTATTGAGGCCTTTTGTAAAATTCAAATATTATTTTGAAATAAAAGAGTTAACTGAAAATGCTACTATTACGGGCTAAATCATTGGATCTGAACGTTGAAATGCTTAAACATATAAATGGGTTTTGTAAATAAATTTTTATTGCGTTTAATACCATATGTTAATGACTTTAAAGTTTCTTCATTTTGTAACATGTGAAACCAACTTTTAAAAACCTTTTATGGATGTAAATGTTTAAAAACTGCCTCCTTTTTTTATTATTATTGAGGCTGCCCAACGTTTAAAAATGCTGCAATTTGGGGGCTTGCATAAGGTGATTTAAATCAAGGTTTCTAAACATAGCACAAGAGCATTGTTCTCCTTGTGCTCCTCTTGCAGTCTCTTTGTCTGCTAAGTTCTATTATCTTCTCCTAGTTCTGTTCACCTTGTTCTTACAGGAGGAATCCAATTAATCCTGGGGAGTGTCGCAACTTACTTTGCCGGTAGTCGCGGAATAGCTTTTAAGGGCAATGTCTTTGGATACAACTCTATTAACTGTTTATTTGTAGGTGTTGCTACCACCAGGATGAGTACAACCTTGGAGATGAGATGGAAGATCAACTAATGTTTATATGTTGCCTACAACAATCTTAAGAGCTACTTCTCGCTAAACTTGTGAAGCTCGTTATGATGAGTGTTCTCCATTTTAGTGCAAAGGAAATGAGATGAGTTCTAATTCCAATCTCTGCCTCCATTTATTTGATTCTCACTCGTGCAAATTATTGATGAGCTGTTAAAATTATTCTCGAGTGGTGATCAAAATTGTTTGCCTTTGTGAGATTTGTCTAGAATTCTCTTGGATGTTATTTAAAGTTGTACGATCTGAACAATCGAACTATTTCTGGGTTTCCTGTTTACACTTATGGTTAATTATACTTTATTTATCGATTTTGCCAAGTAATTTGGTTTAACAGTAATTGTTTAATATACAACATATTTGCCTTTTATCAATTCATGGTTATAGAAGTTTTCAGATTTGCATGTTTTATCATATGCTTCCCTGTAAATCTAACTTGTACAGAATATTCCTACATCAATATAATCCGATACAATGGAACTGAAACACTACAACGAAGATCAAAGGCCCTTGAGATTTTCTGCGATTCCAACCGATGAGATATATTAGGCAATCGTTCACAATATTCTGGGTACTTTGCTAATGCATAAAGTCGATCCTGGACGGGGCTTCATATTTTTCCATTAACTAAAGGAAGTGCTTAATAATGGTGGATTTCACAGGAAAGAATATACTGTCATAATGTTACTGATATATCTTTAAAAGCATTAACCGATTGAGTGAAATTCAAGTTCTAAAGGTCATTATCAAAAGAATGTACACGCATAATATTCTACAGCGTCATTATCTTAGTTAATGTCCCTTCATGATAAAAATATGCCCTTTTAACGGTCCTGCATATATATTCCTGAGAATGGGTTCAAGCTTATTGTTGATTAAAATCATAGATGATGTCGATAATACTTTGATCTGATCATCGTTTCATGTATATGCTTGCAACTTTAAAATGACAACTCTGTGTCCTTTATTCAAACATTCACGTTTGTCTACAATTTCCTTCCTAGAGACCAAGATCATATTTCATAATATATCTGGATAGTCTCTTTGTGGAAAATTTGGATAGCCTGAAGTTTTATGTTGTTTACAAAGTATGGAAGCAACTTGTTCCTTGTACTTCATCTATACTTTAGAACATATACTTCGGAGTGAGGGCTATTGTCCTATGATTCGTAGTTGATTTTTGTAAGTGTTTATAAAGCTTTTTCCTTACTTATCTCTTCCTTGAACTAGACCATAGTGGAACATAAAGGAGTTATGCCCTTAAAATATTAGAACACTATGCACAGAAATTCCTTGTGATCTAGATTGTTAATTGTGATGTATGTGCTTGCATTGGACTCCTGTCATTCATAAACCAGTAATTTAAGTAAGCTTATTATGGTGAAAGGAAATGTTATGGCATGTCCTTTTAATTGGACTCCTGTAATTCCTAAACCAACAATTTAAATCCACTGAATGAGGTAAAGAGAAGATGATATAAGGTTGTATATATGACATTACACGGTGCAAGCACATAATTTCTGACAAAAATTGTGTGTGGGTGTGTGGGTTAAAGGAAGAATCCCACATTATTTGGGATTATGGGATCCAAGAGAATATTTGACAAAATATAATCTTGGGCTAATAAATGAGCAAAAGGAGGAAATAGCTTGCACAAGATAAATGCCACTGTAGATAAATCCAGCAATATCCCCTACTCCTTTATATGCAAGTTAAGTGTAGACTAAGCTCCTTTTTTATAAAGGCCTTTTGTGAAATTCAAATATTATTTTGGAATAAAAGAGCTAACCGAAAATACTACTATTACGGGCTAAATCATTGAACCTGAACGTTGAAATGCTTAAACATATAAATGGGTTTTGTAAATAAATTTTTATTGCATTTAATACCATATGTTAATAACTTTAAAGGTTCTTCATTTTGTAACATGTGAAACCAACTTTTAAAGACCTTTTATGGATGTAAATGTTTAGAAATTGCCCCTTTATTATTATTATTATGGATGCCCAACATTTAAAAATTGTTTCATTATTACTGCAATTTGGTGGCCTATATAAGGTGCTTTAAGTTAAGGTTTCTAAACATAACACAAGAGCATTGTGCTCCTCTCTTTCTCCTCTTGCAGTCTCTTTGTCTGTTAAATTCTATTATTTTATGCTAGTTCTATTCACCCGTTCTTACAAGAGGAATCTGTTTAATCCCAGAGAGTGCCACAACTTACTTTGCCAGTAGTCATGGAATAGCTTTTAGGGACAGTGTCCTTGGATGTGACTCAGATTAATGTTTATTTGTAGGTGTTGCTATCACCATGATGAGTACAACTTTGGAAATGAAATGGAAGATCAATTGATGTTTATATGATGCCTACAACACATAGTAGTCAAAGAACTATCATATCAAAGCACATTATACAAGCAAAAACTCAAAGTTCATATTAGCGTTATGTTTTCAAGCATTCAGCTTCATTTATCAGTTAGCTTAAAGACATAAACAAAGGGCAGAGCAGATTAGGAACAATGAAGTAAAGTTAAAATAAATAGGAAGCACCCCAAAAGTCAACGTAGCTCAACGAAAAATTAAACTAAGCTCCAAATCAAAGAACTGTCATGAAAATGGGAGATTTGGGATTGGGAAGATAAACAAACAAGAGAGAAATTGCAAAGAGTAGAGAAATAATTTTTATTCATCTTGATATATTTCATATGTATTATATAGCTTCTAAATATAGGCCTTCAACTCAACTAATGTTACATAGAATAAATACAAATATCAATTCCTATAAACACACACGTAACCATTTCATAAAAACCTCTAAAATCTATTCATGAGAGAGGTTATTAGGAATAGAACATAGAAGACCAATAGTTTATGGACATCCACATATATAATGTTTATAACACTCTTCCTTGGATGTCTATGAGAAAATATTGTGCCTCATTAAAACCTTACTAGGAAAAACCCAGTGGGACAAGAACCTAGTGAAGCAAAAAGAGTATACAATATATATTGAAGCTCCCTCGTTAAAAACCTTTTAAGGAAAACCCTAAGGGACAAAATTTTGGTTAAGGAAAATAGTTACATCATGATCTTTACTCCCCCTGATAACATTATATTTACTCCCTTGACGACAATATCACTCATTATCATTAAAACATATTTCTTGAATGCAAATGTCATCAATGATATCAAATTATATACTAAAATGTATTTCTCAATCATATCTTTAGGATATGTCGAATTAATGTATCCACCACAAAATAATATACCTTATACCTCATCATAGTCATCATACGATTGTGAAACCTTTGTTTTCACATAAATATTGTTCACGTCTCATAACAATTTTATATTTCATGCATTTGGATTACTGGTCCATAATTCTCACATATCAAAATGATGCAATCACATTTTATTGCATCTTTTTTCCTTTTCCCTTTCTGTTGGCCAATCACCATTTTGTCAACCTTTTATGACATATTTATATATACGATCCTCATTTGATCACATGAAATTATTATCAAAACAATTGTCGACAACTTTATCTTTTTCAGTTCCATTTTTCTCATTGTGATATAACTTATCAAAATCTCAATATTACTTTTCAGGTACTTGAACCTCTCTTGAGGCTTTTATAACTAGTTATGTCTTGGCCTCTTCTAGAGTGCCAGCCTCCTTAATATGATTATCTTAGTTATATGCTCATCTTTATCCAAAGTATAATATTTGGAATTGATTGTTTATCATGCTTCAGGTATGTCTCATTTTCATTTATAATATTGGAGCATTTTCAGTTAGAATATGAGAATTAGTAATTCTCATTTAGGTCAGTAATTATATATGGTAGATATGTTTACAATATCTCATAAATGCAATATTTGATGAGCTTCTAATTGATAATATTTTATTTGATGATCTATATTTGACAGTAATAATGCATTCAATGTATTTTTGTTTCCAGTCATTTAATTTCTCCTCTTCATGTGGAAAAACTTTTTCAAATGACAATCAACTAACTATGCAGTACAAGCCTTATAAACCATTTGCTCCCTTTAGAAACATAATTTTGTTCCATTTAGAGATAAACAAGGAGGAGAATCTTGCCCAACATTTATCATAACTTTCCATCTATGTGCATTATGGTGGATCAATATGAATAAACATAGCATATTCAAACCTTTAAGATGGAAAATAAATGGCTCCGACCAAAAGCCAATTTTATCAG
>JANTPZ010008208.1:0-10215 GCA_025593235.1 Vachellia pachyceras | reverse complement strand
GCTGCAAGTCCTGCAATATCTCTAAAGCTTTAGATTCTAATACATGTTAAGACAAGCAGTAATCTTAAACAAGAAATACCAAAAACCATTGATTCCCTTTAAACAAGAAACATCCAAGCAAAATACACAAACTTATCGTACAATTAATTATTCCACTGTATAAGTACACCATGTTTAGAGCTTCACCCAATACATGCGTTGTGCAGAAGAGTTGCTCATCTTACTACACTTTATATTTCATTTCAGTAACAATTCAGGAAAATCAATCAATATAACAACAAGCCTTATCCTACAAGGTGGTGTTGGCTAAATGAATCTCACATCGCCACTGTACTCTAATCAATATCAATATAAATATATAAAATCTATAGCATGCTGCACTCTTCATATTCCCAAGCTGTAAAGAGTGCAGTTCATATTTTTCAGACTCCAAACATAAGGCCTACCTCCTTAAATAAAATAACAATATCAAACAGGATGAGAAAATTGAGAGAAGAGTTTCCTTATACAAAGCCTACTTCGAATACAAGTTCCGATTACATTCTTTAAATAACAGATGCGCATGAATCCCCATCAAGACAGTGTCTACAAGTATGGCAGTTAAATTACAAGCTTTCCCAGAATAGGTCCCTTTGTCACATCAATCATATGCTAATATAACTGGATTCAACAATACTAGATGATCTCATTATGAGGTTGAAATTCAGAAGATCTATAGACCAATATGGGTATTAGGTAAATTTTACACAAGGTGGGCCACACGTAGCATGTTTACAATCAAAGCATGTGATGGTGTAGAGTGGTTTACAAACTGCACTCATTTGCCATCAAGCATTCCCAACAGAAAACTCAGATAAAAATTGCATATTTGAATGCTAAAACATTTTATCTTGAGACAAACCATACCTGGAAAATGAGGTCATCTGGTATATGAGGTAGAACCTCCCGAACAGTCTCAGCCATAGCCATTATATTTGCCAGATTATCATTTGCTAAACGTGGGGCACTCCTCATACGTAGATTATCAGAGCCTCCAGGGATCCTCCCGTGAGGAGGAGGAATCCTAGAACCACTTGCAGAAGCCTGTGAAGTATTCATAGGCCAAAGGCTCCAGGCAGTATCTTCAAGGGCATTCTGAGCATTTTCTCCAACAGATGCAAGATGTCTCATCATCATTTGAACCCTTCCTAACCCAACTGATCTGATTGCAGTAGATGGACCAGCCCCATCAACACCTTGATTTGGCCAAGAATGCAACCAAGGTGAGTCCAGTCCTGCTGCATCCCTATATAAAGGGTAATGTAAAGTCAAATGAAAAAAATGAATCAATTCAAGCATAAGGTTTTTTTGTGAACGGCAACCAAATGCATAAATTTTGATTCCTGTCGTTAGCTAAGCAAATTCTGGGGGAAAATATAAAGGAGTCTTTTCTCCTAATATGAACAGGAGTTATAGAAAAGAAAAGTATCATAAACGGTTTGACGTTTTAGATGCTCATATTATGATATTGTCAGTAAATTTTAGTCATTGAGCAAATCATCATCTCTCACTGACAACTATTGTGTGTTTGGACATTGGACATTAGACTCTTCTAACTCAGGTACTATAGTATAAAGTTCTTTCCACAGTTTTTCCATTTGAAATCGAACTACCACTCACAATTTTTCTCTCATGCGGAAAAGATAAACGATCCATAGTGAATTTTTATTGGGGTAGCTGCCCTCATTAGAAATAGAAAAATACAGACCATAGGCTCCAAAACGTATGATTTTCAGAGTTCACAAAAACAATCATCTCATCGAGGTGTGGATCCATGCAACTTTAGAGTTAGCCGTCCAAAAACTTTTTGGCAAATAAAAGTCTAGGTGAGTTGGATTAGAGGCTTACCAAGGTAAGGACAAGGCTCATAGCTCAAAGAATAGTGAGTACTTACAAATTATCCACCAATAATATCCTCAAATTGGTAGCAAGATTCACATCCACACAGGGTATGGGATTTTTTCCTAACAAGCAATGTACTTGCCCAGCTTTTCTGGCTGGAGCAAAATAGCAGAGTTCTACAGCAAAATAATATTATGTCCCCAATGCCACTTATTCAGAGTTCTTGCCTTAGGCCTTCACTATTTTTCAGCTCATGGTCCTTGTACCCCAGGGAGGCATCCATGTGTCATTGTTAACGTTACTCAGTTACAAGAGGTATTACTGGTTAAATTTATTCTGAACATTTTTCAAACTTCCAAATTTATCTGGAATTAAAAAAGCTTTAGAGACCAATGAGAATAACATTGGGGACATAATATTTTAGGGAAGCATATTTTAGGGATGCATATTTTAGGGGCCAAATAGTGTTTTGAACTTTAAAAATAACATTCTGATAAACAAATAAATTATACAGCCTGAGAGCCAAAAATAGAGACAGAGAAGCATAAAGCATTATATAAAAATTTAAACCTCCAAGAAATGCCATCCATATTTGGTGTCTGGTTGGGAAATAATCCAGTAGCCATGGCATGCCTACCAGTGTTCGGCTGATCAAGCCCTGAACCTATTTGGTGTACACGTGGTTCTTCAATTGATGATTCCTGGGTATCGACACTTGGTTCATTTTGAGAACGGCCAACAAAGAGTGGCTTCCGACATGTCGGACAAGTATACATCTCTGTCAGTCCTTGATCTAACCTGGAATCAATTAGAGGCTAATAGAATCATACGAAAATTCATTCAAACAGAAGAACAAAAATACATAAAACCTATCATACCAAGATCTTAAACACGGAAGATGGAAAAGGTGTTTGCAGTTTAACTTTTTAGCCTTGGCCATGGGCTCCTGCCAAAAGAATAATTATAAGATTATTCAAAAGTATTTCAACCACTAAAATCAACAAGTGGAAAGTGGCTAGGAAAGCTAGCAATCTATCATACCCTACAAATAGCACATTCATCATCATACGATAGTAGCTCCTCAGTAGTTGCATCAGGAAGAGCTGCATGTAATGCACCTAAAGCTGTCCTTAACCTTATATAGGCTCTTGTGCGATTTATAAGAGCACTTAGCAGTGTCTGTTAAAAGCAAGACCATAAAATAAAAAGTCACGCAAATATCAAAATCAAAATTGAATGGACAGTCTAATTCATGCAGAAAGACTAAAATATTTACACAAATATTTACTCGTATGTTTATAAATAGCACTGCATCTACAAGATGGAAAGCTATGCCATGAAGCCACCAAATATGAAAGTAATGGCCAAGAGCTGTAAAAGAAGTGGCCATGTCTAGCAAAAATCCCAAATTCCGAATAAGACTCCACTTCCATTCCATTAATGATCCTGCAGTCATAATTGTAAATTAGGAAATTGGAGTTTCAATTAAGTTGATACAAGCAAGTAACAGAAAGGTGAATCAGGCTGCAATGTAAGAACAAACACAATGTCGGCAATACATTTTCTTTCTTGGCGAAATGGTATTAGAAGAATTAACTAAACATGGCCAATAGCAATAATTACAAATATTGAAAAAAAAAATCATTGTGAATAAATAAATGAAAAGGAAAATATCTACCACCAGATACTCCCCCATCAGGCCAAGCACACGCATGGATATACGTCTCCAAAATATTAATTAAAAAAATTATGAGAATCACAATAACTAATTATTGAACCAAATTTCTTTTTAACATCCAATCATGCTGTAACAATGTTTTAGAAACTAGGCTTTGTGGAATTCATGAAGACAGACTCACGTTGCATTTTCGCATTTATGATTGTTAGGGAATCACTTGTGATATAAAAGATCGCAGCTTAGTATTACTGAGGAAAACTACAAAACTAGATAACTTACAGAAAAAACAGACATGATAGAAGTTCCCTTGGGATGGAGGAGATAAAGGGGGATAATAATTCATTTTTTATCCTAAAATTCCAATTTTTAACAGAAAATGGAAAATCTAAATGCTGAAACCTGAGATCAAGCCTATCTAGAACTCTGGCCTCCCATTACCTAGGCACCTTCTAGGGTAAAGGCTTTTGCTTGGACCATGATATTAGATATAATTAATACAGATGCTCTGTTTCAGATCCAAGGGCCCGATAGGGCTGTGTTTCAATTTGTTCAGCAATGTGCTATCAGACTTCAAAAAGTAAAAATCATCTGTTCTTTCTGCACAGTGGAGTTGAATGGCATATGTGAATCACATTGTCTGATACTTTTAATCAGCATTGGGTGTGTTCAAGTGTTGTGCAGTGTTTTTAGCTACTAGGTTACAATGGTTTTGGGCAGCATAAGGAGTATAAGTTTCTTTGGTTTGTGCTGTAATCACAGGATTGTGCCATTTTGCTGTCTTAGGAAATATTTCCCAGCTTCCCTAGTGTTTTCAGGATATGCATTTTTAGGAAGTTATGGTTTTGCGAATTTACAAATGGATTGAAATCCGCTTTTAAGTCGATGAACATCTGCTATTAAATTGAGAGTACTTGTAGTATTACTTGTCTTTGCTAGTTAGATTATTTATCCATGTGAATAATAATTCTTTTTATTGGTGAATAAATAGGAAAAAACCCTAACTACTAACTCTTAAATTCAAAGGATTCAGAGATTACTTGTCCTCCATTGTTGAACTGTTTTCTCCAGAAAACTAAAGAAGCAAAATCCTAACTACCACCCATTTTTGTTGATTGCAATTAATACCACCACATTTACACATGAAAAAGATTATCCCACATTTACATTTTACACATGAAAAATATTATCCAACGTACCTGCTGCTAATGTGTCAAACAGTTTTGACCTTCCACTATCAGTGTTATTGCATGCTGAATGATGGAGCCATATATCAAGCAATTGAAACCCATGTACCAAAATAGCCTACAACTCATATCACACAATGTCATTGAACCAAGTATCAATATCACACTGGAATTTAAAGAGTAACCTCAAACTTGTAGGATCCTATACATACCTGCAGGGTCTCACAAGCGATACTGAGGGGCTCATAGAATAGCAATAGAAGCATAGAGGATGGGTGTGTTTTATATATCATCAGACATAGCCTTATCCTGGGTGAATTAAAAGCAGGGGGGAAACAAGCATTTATAAACTTCAAGCAAACTAAAAAACCACACACATATGATTGGACCCAGTAAGAAAATGCAATCGCATTCAAGATCAAAGAAACCCAAAGTTGACAGAACAATCATGAGAAGAATCCAGCTTTCAGAAGAGGAAGAAAAGAACTAGTGCAGGGAGGGAAGGACTCAACGGAAGAGAGTCAGACAAATAGCTTCTGTCTCCATTGAATGTCTCAGGTAAATGAGGGCCTCTTAGGATACTAACAAAGAAAAATGGTGTTTACTTGAATGTTTTTGCATCAAATTTGCAACCCTAGATTTGAATACAGAAAAATTTTCAAAATTCATCCATAACCTTATTGTGATGCATCTAATTTTTTAAAAGCTATTTCAAGAGCTCCCTAAGCTGTCAGAGACTACTATTTACAGATTGAAATTTTGAACTCAAACACCATATTAGTCAGCCAAATCTTATATCACAGTCATGGTCAATAAAATCCCATGGCCAAATAACAATCATGATAGCGATGATGCAGATAACAGTAATGGAAAAAAAAACAAGACAATGGAATAAAAAGGGCGAGCAGTACCAAAATAAATCAACCAAGAAAACCAACAATAATGCTGAATATGCACGGCCATAAGTGCAGGGTCCGGCAGATGGAGATGCATTCAATCGCTCTAAACGATCTCTGGCCAAAGTTTGAAACATCTATGCAATGTGAGGAGAAGCATCAGAATAAGTAACATGGATTTATTTTGATTGCATCAAAATGAAACTGAAGTTTTCTGATATGATCCATTTTGGTATCATATACCTTCAAAGAACATAGCATTATCATCCAACTAGACCATAGACCTGCCAGATATATAGATGCAGGCACTATCATTGGTAGAAATGTCCCCTGTTCAACCACCAATTGAACATAAACAATAATTAAACAGGGGAAAGGATTATTAAGCATAAAATTTTAAAATTACAGTAGTATCTTTAAATTCAATATCATATATCGTCAATACCGGCTGCTTAAAAACTTCTTCCTCCATTCTAAACAAAAGGGCTGTAATTTCATATTTAAAAAAAAAAAAACAGATTCACCATTATGTAGATAATAGGAAATCTGAAGATACTGCAACAAAAACAAACACAAAATACTCCTTACATCTTTTATCAATTCCAAAATAGTTTATGATTATGACATTTTTCTTATCCAAATAACCATCCAATTTTCTAGGAGGTCAAATAGCACACATCCTAACTTATATCATGATTTACCTTTATTTAACATAAATGAATTTCTGAAGCCAAGTCATAATGTTTTCATGACCGAAAGAAGAATGCCAGTTCAATGAAATTTCAAACCAGTGTGTAGAAAAATCTGAAAATTAAAAAGAAAAAAAAAGAAAGCAACAATTTTTATTCAAAAACTTCAGTTTTTAATAAAATTTAAGAGAAAAGCATCAAAATCTATATATAACAATGTTAACCTTGAAAGTGATATACTTGATGAGATGCTCAACCAGAACCCAAGTCAAAGAAGCATACATCACCAATAAGAATAAAAATTATTAAAATCAATAGAAAAATTCACCTTGTAGATGACATAATTAATGAGACACTCAACGAGCTTCCGAATTTCTGAAGGATACAACTCAGAGAAAAATATAGTCTGCCAGTGGAGAGAGGAAGAATAACAATATTTAGGCACATTATTAATATTAACTGAAAGAATTATGGTGACCAGCACAATCATGAATTAAATTATGGACTACTAGAACATGTAAATCACAAAGAGAAAGGAACGTATGAGCACCATTAAGTGAAGCGTAATCAGTGAGAATTTGCCAATTAAATGGTATTTTGCAGGCAGAAAAATAACAATACTAATCAACCATCACACTTTTTTCAGGGACTAGTGTAAAATTTTAACAAAAATAACGGATTCTAGAGTACCTCAAGAAACTTGTACCCTGATAAATTGGCAGCTTTTTAGCATTTGATTTTAATGATTAGTAAGTTGTACGCATAATCAAATGCCTAACTAAACTTTGAACTAAGTGAAATATAAATATCTTGTAGGAACCACAGAAGTTACCGGCTCACCACCACAAAGAAGATGAAATCATCTCATGCAAGAAGTGCAGAACATATTGAATAAAATTCACATCCATGAAAATATATGACCATCTAGTAAATAGTTAATCTGTTAACACATTAAACTTACCTTGAGACAAAGATTGAGAAGGATAAATGCATTGATCACAAAATTTGCAAGTAACCATATGGTGGTGTACGACCCCAAAAACAATTCAATGACATGATTGGCATTCTCCTTATCCAAGTGAATTAAATCCTTGCCAATTATTCCTTCTGATATCAGTGTAATGAATGACAACCCCGAGCCAAATTGTACGCCAACAAAGCTTAACGCTGTAAAAACAGCCGAAATTGCTATAAACCTGGAAGACATTAGTAATTCTCTCAGCCTCTCAACCGGCACCGTCCTCTCAATTTTCATCAGAAGTCAATCATAGCATCCCTCTTCCCATTCTAAACATGCTTTAGAGTCAAATACAAGCATAGTGAAGAGCTTCAAGTCAGCTTAGAACGCCCCCATTACTAACTCGAATGTTGATTATCATAAGCCTCCAAAACGAAGTTGGAAATTCTGTCAAGGAAAAAAAAAGGGAATAAGTGATGTATCAAAAGGCTAAAAAAAACTGACTTGTTAGCCCAGAATTGAAACTTTGAAAAACCCAGAAGACAACTAAGTTGATTGGTTGACGTATCCCCCCTAAATCCACCCACCCACAAAAGAAGAAGCATCAACATAACGATTGTAGGGAAGAACTTTATATCAAGTTTGAACTATGATTATGGATTCACATAAGCTAGTAGAGAGTGATGAGATTATCATTTGGGGAAAAATCTATCGATAAAGCTTAAAAGCCACCAAAACCGACTAGAATGCCAAAACCCTGGAAATTAAACGCCAAAAGATTCAGAATTTACAAAGAAAAGACAAAAGATGAAATCAAATTTTTAATTCAAAGTAGAAAGCAAAATTGACACAAGTGGGCGAAATTATAATCCAACACGTTGCTTCGCTGTACTGAAGAATGAATCAGAAAAATTAAGGAGAAAAAACCAAAAACAACAGGGGAAAAGAAAAGAACCTGATTCGATCAAGGAAGAAGCAATGGTAGCGTAAGCTGGAGTTTCCGCTGTTTATTTGCATCAGAATTAATAAGATGGTCAGAGGTTGGAAAATGGGAGTGGGGGGGCGAGGAACAGCTTTTATATATAGCGTGTCAATTTTTGCGAGAAAGCGATAGATTGGAAAATTATAATTACAATAATAAATTAATAGAATTATAATATTTCTTCAAAGTATCGGCATTTTTTTCATGGTTTACAAAATAAGTATATAAAAAAAGTTTTATCTTAACATACCTAAATGTTATTTTATAACATTATTGCAAACATACCTAATATTAACAGGAAAAGAAAAAATATAAATCGTTGTTCATGTTAAATTATGATAAATCATTTCCTAAATTACACAAATTTTCCATTGCACTCCACAATGGATTTCGCATTATACTGCTGAATGTGTGCCCGTTTAGGAACGCGATAGAAAAGTACTTTTATGCAAGTCGAGGTAAATATGTGAAGGAGATTATTTTGTTTTATAGAAAAACACTATTGAACATGCGTTTATCTTTTCTTAACGTTCCATCAAACAAGCCCTGAGTGAAAGTTTTTGAAAGTGCTTCATACATGAAAGCTGTGGTATACTACTGCTATGGTGTACTACTACTCCGGTTTTACTTATAGAATAGAGAAGGGATGTTTTATTTCATCTCATTTAAAAGTCATCTTATTAATTTTTTTATGTGAATGTACTCTTTCATGCCATGTGTTATGATGATTGTTAAATAAGGATAAAGTTGAAAAGTTATTGAATTTCAAAAAATGGTTAATAAAGTTTAAAAATTTTCTTCATATTTATAAAACATACTAAAAGAGACTTAAAAATAAAACAAAGGGTATCTTCATTCTTTTCCTACATATGGTGCTTAATATTCAAGACATGGGAGAATATTAATATTCTCTCAATGATAAATCTAAGAATTAATTATGAATGAAAGGGTTGTTTTAGTCTTAATATATCTATTTTAAACAAGACTGAATCTTATTAACTCAAAATCTGACTCATAGATTTATTGCGGTATGAGTAATAAATTATCCAATTAAATGCCTCACATTCAATATTTAATATTTATATAAGATAAACTTTTTTGGAGTTATTGTACCACAAAAATTTTTAAATTAAAATTTATAGTATCTTGTTATTAGTAAAATCATGATTCTTCTCAACAGAAAGATATCAAAGATTCACAGGGTTCTAATTCTTTAACTCTCCCTGCTATAAGCCAAATTTTATAGTAAGGATAAAGTCTTTTTTTAAGCTACATTTAGGAAGTTAAAATACTTTGTTATTTATTAAACATTCCGAAATCCTTTTTCATATGCATCCAATGCCATAGATTTGTAAGTGCAAAATTATACCACAAAACATTTTAGTGCTTGTTTGGGAACTCGTTCCCCCAACGGAACACGCAAGTCAAGATAAAACCATCTCAAAATCCGTAAAAACCATCTTGAAAATCCATAAAAATCATCTTGAAATCCACAAAACCATCTAGAAGTCTGTAAACTCATTTCTCGCAACAGAACTCCTTTCTCCTAATGAAGTTCCCAAATACACACTTAGAATGTTGGATTTACGTCAAAAAATACTTCAAAGATATCGGATGAACCAAAAAAATACTTTATAATTCTAAATGCCACAAAAAAAAATTGATGCTCAATGACCCTTTTAATAACAGGGCAAGTTGTCTACCTAATGTTAAAATATACTCTCATTGTTAGTTAGAGAATCCAAGGGTTTGTTTGAAAGCTATTCTCAAAACCTAGGTTTTATACAAACACAAAAAATTTCAGAAAAGATATTTTGGTTATAAAACTTCGGTTTGAAATCTAGGTTTTCTCTTTTCTACTTTTTCTTCTTTCCTCATTTCTACTTTTTTCCTTCTTTCTCTTTGATCTTTCTTACTGTTTTTCTTCTTTCTCTTTCCTCTTTTATA
>JANTPZ010008206.1:0-12073 GCA_025593235.1 Vachellia pachyceras | reverse complement strand
GTGGGCTTGTTGGTAATTGTCAATCTGGTTGGTTTGTTAGTGCAGAGCGTGTTCTACTATGTTTGCAAAAGTTACCATCATCAAGGAATCGATAAGAGTGCTTTGCATGATCATCTTGGTGGCTATCTTGGAGAATATGTGCCTCTAAAAAGCAGCATTCAAATGGAAGATTTGGCTGTGTAATGCAGGGTGAGTTTGCTGAGAAAAATTTGCGTTAACATGTAATTTCAGTTCTTCGTTGTGCATGGAAAGAATGTAAGATGAGCGGATACAGGTTTTATAATTTGTATGTTGAATTTTGATGTTGTGCAGTTGAGTAAATGCCTTTTTAACAGCTGACACGTTGTCGACATTGTTAATTGTTATCACCATCACCCTGTAGAAGTTTTTCACTGTTCATTAATCCAAATTATCCTTCTTTCCTATCATATAAAAGTCAACTTTCCAGTCGGCTAACCACAAGAAATTGCATTTACATGGTGAATCCTGTAGAACGTGAAATGTTTTCAACTGCCAATCACTTCTGGGATTGTCAAATGTAATAATTGATGAAATATTGAAGGCAAATTCCGTTTATGCCATTGCTTCCTTGTGTAAGTTCACTAGTTTAGTAGTCCTTTTTAGGTAAGTGGCGTGCATGCTAAATATTCAAGCTTCAGAGTCTAGTATTTGCCTTAGGCCTTAGCAAAGGAAAAAGAACCTTTTCTGACTTTCATTGAATGCTGATTGTTTCATGAAAAGCACCAAGAACTGTTGGATGATATCTTATTGTTTGTTTTCCATCTCTCTTGCTATGCATTATAGAATGTATCATATCTCACCTGCACCTCAGGGATGTAAGTCTTGGTTAATCCTCTTCAATCTAGGTGTATTGTTGACAAGGACAAAATCCTGAAAGAAAATAATATGATTAAATTTCTCATTCTGTTCGCATATTATGGCTAATGGCAAGCATCCTACAATTGCTAGTGTTGGGTGAACTCTTCTTTTTGTAATCTCTTTATTTGAAGGATAATTGTAACATTCCTTTAAAAGATTTAGAATATGGAAGATGTTAATTTGGTTCAACTTGAATTCATGTTTCTAGTCATCCACCAACGTCATGGCAGATTCCTATCATTTTGGTTAAATAGCATATGATTGGCAATTGCGAACCCCTATGCTGAGATGAACTTTTCTTCTATGTTTAATTGTTTATGGCTTACCTCTGTTGGTAATCTCACCTCCTTCTAAGTATTTTACAAACTCTGGCGTGTAGCGTGCAGCAGTGATGCTTACTTGTTGCACACTCTAGGAGAATGATGTGCTCGTTGTACATATTTTGATTCACACCTTCTGTCATTCTTCTGTGCATCAACTTTCATCCTCCTATTACTACTTTAATCATCTCAAATGACAAACCACCTACTTTTGCAACAAGCTTGGTGCATTTGGTTATATGCTCTAATAATATTACCTTGTCTTCTATTCTTTATTTAGATACACTCGCAAATTAGTTGCATCTCAGGCTGAACAGCCTTTAGTTTATTATAAATGTATCTACTCTATTCTCTGTGGTTCTATACTTCTATCTGGTGAACTGAACATCAGAAAAGTAATCTTTGCAGAAAAAGATAAGGCGAAAGACCAAAAGAATGGATTAGGTGTGTTGGTCCACCAAAATGGTATTAAGCTCATTAAAAAGCCAAGATCATTTATTATATAGAACTAATATTCTCGTTGATGGTGCTAGTTAGAATGTAGCGGTTCTAACACATCATTTCTTTTGCCTTTGGGATGTTCTCAATGATAAACTGTTTTCCCCCAAAATGGTTCAAGGTTTAATAAGCCTTTTATTGGGAGATCACAATCCTTTCCTAGGTTATGGATCTCCTAATCCTGTTTCTTTTCCTGCTTTGTTGAAAATTATTCTACTTTAAGATTTTGAGTATGTGTTATTATTGCTATGTTATGTTTTCCCTATAAGTAGGTCGACTTCTCATGTATTATGTTTGGTAAATATGTCGACGATGCTAGTTTTCATGTAAATTCAAAATTCTGTCGGCCAAAAGAAAACTACTTTGTACTTGAGGAAATATGACTTCCTTTTTTTTTTTAAATATTAGTGGTTCAAAAACAATAGTGTTTAGGTCTGATCCATTGACATTAGGATTGTATGGTACTGTTTTGTTATTTATTTGATAGAATATACTAGCTTAAAATTTTAATTTGTAATGAAAGGCTTAATTTGTATGTTTAAAGTGTTATAATTTGTTTATAATATTAAATTTGTAAAAATATCATTTAAATACTGCCTCTATATATTTTGTATGCATTAGACGCCAAAATTTGGTGGCAACGAAAACAAAATTTCCGCTATCAATGAATTAAAATTTTAAATTGGACATGTACCGCAAAACTATGTGTGATCTGCTCAATGAACTAGGTGATAAGGTTAAAATGAAATATGAATAATGATTAAGAATCCTGATATAACAACAATAAAATGCGACTCTTATCTTACATATGATTTAAAGAATAAGCCAATTTTTTTTTATTGTGTGTCGTGAAATGAGATAAAGTGCCCAAATGTAGTATGATCCAAAAATGGTCACTTTTAAAAGTAAAATACTTTTTGATTTTATTTATAAGGTGGAGAGAAAATAATTTTTTTTCCTTTTTATAAGTTACGTTATTAAATTTTTCATATAAATATATAATTTTATTCTTTTTTTATTATTTTGATGATTTTATTCTTATAGGGTATAACGTATAATAAATAGGGATAATGTTATAAAGTTGTTAAATTTTAAGGTCTAATTAATTAGTTTAAAGTTTTCTTTAGTATGTTAAACATATCAGAAGCGATTTATAGATAAGATCAAAAGAGTATATTTTAATTTTTATTTATTATTTATTGACTCTTTATAAGATATTATTTAGGAAAAATTACGGCTGAATGTCATGGAAGGTAAGAAATATAAAAAAAGTTCTTGGAATTTGGGACTATTATTGAAGAATCCCTCATATACAATTACCATTTTGTCCTTAAGGAGAAAGCTATTTTCCTTATTCAAAACGTCATTTTGAAAGCATTCTCACATAAGCCCGAGGAGCCGTTCAAAACCCCATCGCCCTAAACATTCCGTTACAATTGCCCTGAGGAAGCGCTGCACTGAGAGCCTGAGAAGGAATCGTCACTATCGCCATCATTGAGAGACTAAGAAATCGTCATTGTTGAGAGTCTAAGACTCCGTCGCAATCGTCATCGCTGAGCTGAAGAATACGCCATTGCCATTGCCATTGCCATTGCCATTGCCATTGCTGAGAGACTAAGGAGTCACAAGGAAGCGTTTCGGTCTCACCCATGTCACATACTTCCAACGCATACTCACAACACCAACTGGTACGCTCTTCCCGTTCTTTCTTGTCCTTCTTTCATTATTGTTATTATTACTTTTCATTGCTGAGATTTTGGCTCTGTCATAAACTCCATTCCTCAATTCTCGCAAGCCAAAGTTTGTTGAATTGTGCATGGTGATTCTTTTCTCTCCCTTAGCTTATATAGTTGGATATTCCTCTGTCTGTTACTGTCTGCTTCTTCATCGGTGTGTATCTTTTGTTAGATCTGTTTGGATTGAAACGTCCTTATCTCTGATTCAAATTCATTTGGTTCTTTTGAGTCTCCGAGCTGATTTGCTCTCGTAGGTTTTATGTTTTTTGCGTTCAGTTTCATATTCTTATGTTCTCTTAATTTCTTTTCTGGTATATCGTATGTGTGCTTCTAGTCCTTATACTAATTTTATTCTAAAAGCTTTCCTCTTTCGAGATTATTTTAATTTCTTTGGATGAAATGCATTTTTATATTCTGAATCAGCAAAACTTCGACAATAGAGCTGTGCTTCTTTCTTTATCGTAGCAGTTTACGCTTAAGCTGGGGAAGGGAAGATGATTGGTAAAAAGTGGTGGATGTAGATGTAGTGTAACACTGTACTGTCCAATCCATTGAACGTTATTCTTACCCCAATTGCCACTGCTTTGGTATTCTGTTAATGTTTCCATTGGATCATTTTTTATTAGGATAGCTAAGGTCCTATCTGAAATAAAATAAAACAAGATGAGAGTAAGAGAACTTCAAAGTAAAAATACTAACCAATTATAGTTTTCCAACATAAAAAAAATCAATCTATATGAAAGTTTATTTATAAATATGCATCCTGCGATTTTGTTCCCTTTCAATCTTTCTCTACATTACATTTCATTCGATATTGAGTCATTATTTTTTTTCCTCAGCCTTTTAAAATTTGTATTTCCATATATCTTGATCTTCTTTTCCTGTCTTGCTTTACAAACAACCTCCTCCCTTGAGCATATGAGAATTAGAGTGGGCAGACTCCGCATAAATGTTAGCCTCCCATCCCATGATTGAACTTTGCTTTGCCTACATTGCAAGATTCAAGCTTTGGTATTTGAGCGTCCAGAAAACTTATGTAATGTGATGAAACTGGATGTTTTTACAGGTTAAGAAGATGATGAAGAACATGAATAAGAAAGACAACCAAAAGAGCTTGAACTTTTCTGTTAGTAGACGACAACAAAAGCAAGAGGAAGATATATATATTTACATAGGCACATCATTTTTTGTATAGGAATCATCCATCAATGTAAATAAGGCATTTAGATGCTTGTGTCTCCCTTTTAATCCTCTCATAGTGATTTAACATGCATATGACTACTTTCCTTTTTGAAAGGACAAAAGAAGGATATGAAGTGGAAGCTAAAGCTATAGAAGACCGAGAAAAGGCTATGGAAAGACAACAAAAGATAATGTGAGCATTGTATAGAAAAATGAAGATTCATTTAAATTAGATTTGTGGTTATTTGTAGTTAGGATGAATTTGTTTGTTGTATTCAAACATGTTGTAATGAAACCTTGTTCGAATAAAAATATGTATTTTATCATATCCTTGTGCCCAACTTTTAGCATTTCATCACTCATGACTTATGAAAATATGTATTACTCGATATATTTATAATTACAATGTATTAGATGAGCATATGTAACTTGAAATCATATTATATTAAAGCTTTATATTAAAATATTAAAAATAGTGAATTGATTATGTGAGAATTTGTGAATATCTGCTGCTAAACTTATCAAGCAAGAGTAATGGACTTGTGAATGAATGACCAATGACATGTTAATGATTATGAACTATTCATTTACAATAAATATGCCCGTACATTTTTGTCTATAAAGATCTAAAAAACATAAGAACTACTCAAATATCTCATTACAAAGGAGTTGCCAATGATTCCTCAAATATCTCAATGCCAGCTATTAAAATTGTCAATGGAAGATAATAGAGTTGTCAATCCTTACTACTCAACTTGCCAATGGCCAGTAATAGCATTGTTAATTGTAGCTGCTTAACTTGTCAATGGTGGTTACAAAATTTGTTAATCCCTGTTACTCAACTTGTCGATGGTGATTACTGAACTTGTCGATCCCTATTGCTCAACTTGTTAATAGTGGGTAATGGACTTGTCAATCATTGCTGTTAAACTTTTTAATTATGTGTATTGGACTTGTTAATCCTTGTTGTTCAACTTGTCAATGGTTGATGTTCAATTTCTGCTAAAATTAAAGTTTTTCATTAGAGTTAAAGCAATATGGCATAACTTCATATGTAAATCAAGTTGTATTGCTTTCAATGATCTCAGGTCGCGACTAGGCATGATCAAGTCGTTACTTAAAGTGTACTGATAGCATTCCTAGAAATGCAGAGTCCCAAGTCACGACGTAAGGTGAAGTTGTGACTTCAAGATTAACTCTAACCTATAACTTGAGTTTCAATTGTGAGTTATGAGAAAAATTTATATTTAACTTGAGTTACCATTTCTGATTCCAGTGTCGTGTGTAACTCGAGTTGTAACTCGAGTTGCAACTCTGATGTACAACTTTGATGCACAATTTGATTTTCAACTGCAGGTTAAATGCGATAAACTAAGAACTGACGAAAGTATCCTGTGAGCAAAGGAGATACAAGATCCATTCGTAACTCAAGTTACATGTCTAGATTTTCACTCTAATACACCAACTTGATGTACCAACTCGAGTTTCAACTTAGAGTTACAAAACTCATCTATATCTCAGGTTGTAACTTAAGTTGCTACTCTACCTGTCTTGAGAATTTCTACACCGAGATATATAAGACAATGTAACTCAAGTTGCATTATGTAACTCAAATTGAATGTACATTAGTTCATCAAAATATCATTTACATAGCAAACTCGAATTATTGAAAATGATCATGATACAATGTGTTCCATACAGAAACATTTCATATTTGTAATCATCAAAACATACAATTAACAAGGGTGACGACAAAGGGTATTCTTGCAATTGCGAATGGCGATGTCGTAGCTTCCAACTAACGTGTTCACAACGACAGTTACAGATGTTGCGAGTTGGTGATTGTTCCTTAGAGGATAGACAACGAGTTCACAAGTTGCTCCTTGATCTTCTCTTCAATGCTTTCAAAATAAAGTTACAAGGGACAAAGTTCCATTTTGCAAGCACAAAGGTAATTGCACATAAAATTCATATTACAATGAGGTTCCAAGATACTCTTCAATAAGAGTCCCAGATTCCATGAACTTTTTTTTTATATTTCTTACCTTCCATGGGACTCAGCTGCAATTTTCCCTATTAATTATTATCTTTAGTCTAATGTGTTATTGTGCTCTAGCAGATAATAAATAGGAATAAAATTGTAAAATTGTTAAAATTTAAAGTAAAGCTAATAGAATTTAAAATTTTTCATTTTTTTTTATTAAACATGCTAACAGAGTAAAGAAAAGTGAAGTGAAGCATCAAGAAAAAATTGATTCTAAATATAAATCATCAATTAAATTATTAATTGCTCAATTTCCATTTTATTCTGTCATTATCGAGGTTTAATATTGTTTTTACGATGGGGAGTGTAATCACTGTGCAATGAAAAAGGTGGATCTGTTTTATCCAGGGGAAAAAGTGGATCTGTTCTAACGAAACGGGCCAAAGTCGGCTAAAGCACGCCATCTTGACACGTCATATATTCTCCCATCTCCTACCTGCCGACTGGAATCACGAAGACTAGAACTTGCATCCACATACACAAGTCAAGTTCGATTCCTTTTTTCTCTGCAAGTCTCTGATAGCACTTCTCAAATCCCCATCTCACATCGACGAACAGCTTCGCCTTCAACTTCTAACCAGATGGATCTTGCCCCAGAAGAGCTTCAATTCTTGAGCATCCCAGATATCCTCAGAGAATCCATCTCAATCCCCAAACGATCCCCTAAAACCTTCTACTTGATCACCGTTGCCCTAATTTTCCCTCTTTCCTTCGCAATCTTAGCTCACTCTCTATTCACTCACCCTATCCTTGCTCAGCTTCAATCCCCTTATGACGATCCGTCTCAAACCCCTCACGAATGGACCCTCCTCCTCGTTATTCAGTTCTGCTACCTCATATTCCTCTTTGCTTTCTCTCTCCTCTCCACCGCCGCCGTGGTTTTCACCGTCGCCTCTCTCTATACCTCCAAGCCGGTGTCCTTTTCCTTGACTTTATCCGCAATCCCTAAAGTCTTTAAGCGTTTGTTCATCACTTTTCTCTGGGTAACGATCTTGATGTTCGTTTATAACTTGGTCTTTGTTCTTGGCCTGGTTATGATGATGATAGCAATTGATACCCAGAACACCGTTTTGTTCTTCTTCGCCATGCTTGTTCTCCTTGTTCTGTTCTTGGTTGTTCATGTGTATATCACTGCTCTGTGGCACTTGGCCAGCGTAGTGTCGGTTCTTGAACCAGTTTATGGTTTTGCGGCGATGAGGAAGAGTTACGAATTGCTTAAGGGGAGGACCAAATATGCAGCTTTGATTGTGTTCGTTTATTTGATCTGTTGTGGAGTGATTGGAGGCATATTCAGCGCCGTCGTTGTGCACGGTGGAGGTTATTATGGGGTGTTCACGCGGATTGTGGTCGGTGGATTCTTAGTGGGCGTATTAGTGATTGTCAATTTGGTTGGGTTATTAGTGCAGAGCGTGTTCTACTATGTATGCAAAAGTTACCATCATCAAGGGATTGATAAGATTGCTCTGCATGATCATCTTGGGGGCTACCTTGGAGAGTATGTGCCTCTGAAAAGCAGCGTTCAAATGGAAAATTTGGATGTATGATGGAGGGAGAGTTGACGGTGAGAAAATTGAATTCACAGGGAATGTAAGTTCATTTATGAAACCTGTAATGAATAGTGTAGAATGTAGAAGAAAAGGAGGGGAGACTATATAAATTGCTGTATTAATTTTGAAACTGTGCAGTGTTTTCATTTGTTTCGTTGCTAGCGCATCTTGCATACTCTCGGAGAATAATTAATGTGATATTAATTTTAATGGTACTTCATCAATTCATGGTATCTGGTTTTTGTTTGTGATCTCTGATCCTAAATTTTAATCCCTGAAATACCTTTTTTTTTACATTATCAGGCAATACCTAGGAAACCTAGCTTTGTGTCTGGGATGGGACATTTTGTTTTGGTAATTGGACTTTCTTCTATTTCACAGACTCAGTGAATTTTTTGATGAGGATTTTACATGAGTATATGAGATGAGCAAACAACCACATAGACTCTTAAGACCCATCTTTTTTCCATGTTACAGCATGTTCTTTTTTGTTATATGAGAAATAGTTTTCTTTTGTTTGGCGTTGCTTAATGTTTTTTTGGGGGGTGGGGGGGGTTAGGTTCTTGCATTTCTAGTGGTGCAATATTTATGCAGTGGGTATTTGAAAACTGAAAATGCACCAAATAACTGCTTATAAAGGTGACCTTCCTGAACGGCAATGGTTCTCCTTGTTTGTGAATAAACTTTGGTGCATTTATTTGATGAACAATGTAAAGAATTCTTGCAAGAAAAGAATATGAAAATTAAGGAAAGACATAAATAATCAATTCAGTGAGACGGTCTAGTAGAATGGTATTAAATTCATGGTGGAGTCAAGTGAGAAAACTTCTAAATGATCTAAGTCTTGGTTTTGATTTTCTTTGTTGGAATCTGGTGGTTCTTCTAGAAGGTGTCTTCTGACTTGGAAAATGTTCACTTCTATCACGAATGAGGCATTGTAGGGCTTCTGTTACAGACTTTAAGAGTCTATTAGGTAATCGATCTAATGGTGTGGTGGTAGTGTCTACATGAGCAAGAGAAATTGTGACCCTAACTGATAACTTTTTTGGTAGATCGGAAGAGTAAGCACTAACGGTCGAAGTTACAAGTGGGATCAAACTCATGACCTTTCACTTGTAAGAAAGCTTTTATGCCAATACACTACAAGACAATTGGCTTTAGCATGGAGAAAGTGCTTTTTTAGGGTAAATTTAAGGCCTTAGAAGTAATGGAGCGAGTCTGACCTCTCAAAAGCCAGGGTTCCTTTTGGTTTATCTTCTTGCTTAACTTGTTTTATCCGTTATGCTCTGTAATTAGTGATTTCTGCTTCCTTAGTTCTCGGTTAAGATGAGGGCCTTGAAGTTCTTTCCACATAAATGATGATTTAGTAGTTTCATTAGCGGTGATCTTGTCTAAGGACTAAACTGAATTTTTTGTGGCCCTCTCTTAGTACATGGCAAAAGCCTCTCGCTGATTTAGAAATAATCTACTGCATTTTATGGTTCTGTTTCATAGCCTTCTTGCTTGCAAATACATCAAATTTGAGCCTTCGAGGCATGTGCTGAGTACTGCAGTATTATGCCATTACTTTGCTACAATGCTTTCGGACTGTTTCTTCAGCTAAAGATTTGTGGGATCATTGAATAAATTCCATTCCATCATGCAGTATGAGGTTGTGCTTGAGCTAAGAAGAAGCGGAGAGTGAAAATGGGAAAGGAAGGGCACGTTTGAGTTATAAATCTAAAGAGTAAAACCGCTTCGAAGAGTAAATGGGAATCATGTTAAGACCTTGATAACCTCCACGTGTTTGGGACCCGGAAAATGTGATTGTATTTGACAATGATAAATTAGAAAGGGACTTTGGAAAGATTTTAAAAGGAAAAAGAATTGAACCTTTTTCCCATCCCATTTTATGGCACATCGGCCTTCAAGAACTTTAGGCCTGAACGGGAAAAATGAATGAATATATAATGTGATTTAAATGTAGATAATTTTTTTATAAAATGGTTAATTTGACTTGCGAAAATTTGTTTGGACAATATACTACTCCTAGCATTAATAATAAATTGATGTTGACTTTCCTTTGCTTAATTATCTGCATTAAAATTACTTCTGGATCAAAATTCCTTAACATTTGTAATGAATAGGACTATTTTTAAAAATATATATAAATTTGGGAATTAGGGTCTTATATTTATAACTGCATGGAACTTTTTTTAATTCTTGATCGACAAAAAGGGAACTTTTTATTTGGCTTTCATATTTAAAAATAAAATTAGTTAACAAAATTCAATCCTTACGGAACAATGTCAAATAGAGAGCTCAACTGGATAAGCAAGGAGGAAAATGTATTTTTGGGAGAATAAATTTTGAAAAAGGAAGGTAGGGTAGTAGTTAGATTATGAACTTGTCTGGGAACAAGTAGAGAACTACTTTTAATCCAGCCCCTCCAGTGCTCACGTCGACGTTGCCCGTCTCCTTTCGCAGGTCCTGAAGTTTCAGTCGAGTAGCAGTCGAGCTTCAAGCCTGCTGAACCTTCCGTGGTTGTTCCAACTTCGAAGTACCCTTCTCTGCTTTCTGCCTTATTTGCTTTGATTTTTGGTTGAACAGAATCTGTCCAAATAAGTTGTCGGAGGATAAGAATCCAAATACCCTATGTGGTTTTTTATGGTAATTTAACGTGCATACAAATTCAATGGAATAATCTAAAGCATTGCGAAAGCGTATCTAGATCTATAGATGCATTTGACAGAAGGGATGAGTATGACGGAAAGGGAAGATCAACTAGGTTATTACTAGGGAAGAGAGAAAACCTTCTACGGATGGGGAAGCAGGCGATTACATTAACCCTTAGCTAACCCGGAGATCATAACCATGTATTCGTAAGGGACCCAGTATTCAGTCCATCAATAAATACAAGTCAGCAAATTGGGTTTCAGTATATATTAGTTCATGACACTTGATTGAGCCCACTTAATTCCTTAAATCTTATTAAATCATTTTATAAATTGGGCCGGAATAAAAAATAATGGCATCCACGTATAAGTGTAATATATGACCCATTTTCAATTATTCCAACAGTTTTAGCATTTGTCCAAAGTACCCTTCCATTGGTAGATTATTATCCTTCGCTCCCTAGTCGCCTCTCGCCAGCTCCAACAGACCTTTCAAGGAGGAATCCAGTATTGAAGCAAAAGGTTTCTGTTTTTCCTCCCGCATTCTACTTGTGACCGACTATGAGTGAAGCAGATTCAGCCTTCCACTTCGACCGCGCCAAACCATCAGAGCTGCGCAGTTTCGGTTTGTGGTCTTCTAAACTGTTTTGAATCATCGGTTTTTCTTCGAATGGGGTATTTTGGTCTGATGCTTCTGTCATATTTTCGATGGCTGCATTTCATTGCGAAAAGCAAAACTGAATGAATGAAAATGTGACACTGCGAACTTTTTTGGGATGCATGAGTCCAGATGGAGCTGGTGAGGGAGGAAGAGAATGCAAAAGGACTAGAAAAATCTGGTTATCAGTTTTGTCCTTGATCGTCGACTATTTCTTATACCAGCTTACTTTAACTTCTTTTCTACTCCTCTTTTGGGTCAAAAGACTCAATTTTATTTATATTTGTTTTTTGTTTGCTGAATTATGTTGCTTTGGTTTGTATCTGTTTCATATTCCTTTGTTGACATTCCTCGTCTGCTAGTTTTATATATGATGAGGCGCCTGCTGGTTTAGGTTTCAATTACTACGCTTATTTTGAGACTCAAGGGTATTTATAACATGACTTATAAACTATTAACAGTTCTGTGCTTTTTTTAGGGCTGATTTTATTTGCAATGGCTGCTTCCTCCTCCCTTTTCTCCTGCATGATGCACAAAGAGGCACCTGCTCTGAAT
>JANTPZ010008205.1:0-11102 GCA_025593235.1 Vachellia pachyceras | reverse complement strand
TATATATATATATTAGGAATTTGTTCGTTTCTTTGACCTTTTATGTACATTCAACTGAAAAGTATATATATAAGCACGTTATATATGCAGTCTCAAACAATGATAAACAACAAAACAAATCTTGATTATAAAATAGGTTTTATGAAGTGAATGGGGAACATGGTGTACATAATTATGGTGTTAATTAATTAAGAGAATCTTTATTGATGGATTCTTAAAAATTGTTAAAATTTTTAAATTCAATAGTTGCATGGCTAAGAATAATAGTTTAATACCACCGTTTATTCGGAGGAGTAGATTGGATATTATTTGTATAGTTTATATATTGAATGATAAAGGAAGTCCAAATGAACATTAAATAATAAAAGAGTAAAAAAATAAATGCTATCTGATTTCAAAGACATCAATTTTGTTCCTTATTAGTACATAGTCAATATAAAAATATTCGATACCCGGTTAAGAATTATAACGGTGAATTATAAATTTATAACTAGTAAGAATTGGGATTCTTGAAAAGAGTTAACTCTTTGGAATACAAATTGGCTAATAAAAATGGGAGAGGAAGTGAATTATATATATTTTTCTCAAGATTGTTTTGAATTTACAATGATAATTTTATAATAGCCAATTGAATTTTATTTATTAAAAATATTAATAAAGTTAAATATATTATTTAAATATATTTATATTAATCATTTTTTTAAACTAATTTATCTAACTTAAAAAGTGGCATATAAACTAATTATATACATTAATAAATATTTTTAAGTAGTGTATTTAATTTTTTTAATTTTTTTAAGAAAAGTTAGCATCTTATTTTAAGGACCGGAAGATAGTATCCAATTTATATTTTAGAGGTAAAACATGTATTTAGATTCATAGCCCTTGCTGCTCGTAATTCACTTTTATTTTCAAAATTTATCCATATTTCATTTTTTTGGTACATCCATGTTTCATTTTACGAAAATTTGAATGACAGGTGAAGTTGTGGAGGGCTCGACCCATTGGGCTTTTCGTTTCGGCCCACAATCGTGCCACCCTGATCCTATCGCTGGCGGTGGCAGTGTGAAAATGTGGGAGGCACTGCAGACTGCAGTATAACCCAAAAAAAAAAAAAACAGATTTTGATCCTATTTATAAGATGAAAAGAGAAGTTTTTCGTCATGCATAAAAGAGAAATAGACTTTTGAATCAATTTAATAGAATTATCAAAATTATACCCTTTTTAAAATTTTATGTTTACTTTTATCCTCTTTAAAATTTAATTGCGCCAAAAACTCATCACAAAACAAAAGTAAAATTCACCCAACATTCTCACTGCGGAGGTGGCGCAAGCTGATTGGTTTTTGAATTGCTTAACTTTACAGCGATGATTATGCCTAATCAGTAATCATTACTTATCCATCTAATTACGCCTCTCATTCCTTAACCTTTCCCCTCCTCAACAACTCTTTTGAACTCATTTTTGATGGGTTTTGAGCTATTTAGGGCCTTCTTTCACAATCATTCTCTCAATTCCTGTGCGCCTCAAGCTCCCACTTCAACCTTTATTTTGAATCACCAAAAACAAATTCAAATGCCCATCAGTCCGTGGGTTCAGCTGGCGAAGGTATTGAACACTCTTACCAAAGGGAGAGAGTTTGATACTGGGGAATGTCACTTTGTTATGGCTCCAGTCGCGGTGCTTTGGGAGACATTCTAGCTCTTGGGTACTTAGGTAAACGCCTGGGGTAATTGACGGCTCGCCCTGCCCAACATTGGTATGACCTAAAAGGAAGGGAGATTTCGCCCTGCTCGTGGTTTGTGGGTGAACCCAACCCCCTGCCTAAAAATTACATCACAAAAAAAAAACAAATTCAAATGTACAGATCATCCCAATCATTTTTTAAAAAATAAATTTATTATATTTTAATAAAAAAACTTATGATATAAATAGTGATAATGTTCCATAGACATGATTTTTCTTTTAGGCTACATGCATTGCATTTCTTATCTGTATTACCACTACATTACATCCATATCTGATTCTCAATAAATTAAAAAAAAAATATTAAGTTTTTTGTTCTTGAAAATACTTTTATCAACTTTTGACATGTTTAATGAACTAAACTATTTTTTATAGCTTTGTTCATTGCCATCAATTTTAATGAATTCACTCTCAATATTGTTGTCACTCAAAGTTTTGATGCAATTTTAAATTCTACAAATTATTCATTTCCTTTTAATCGAAATTTTCTCTTTGGGCCCAAATCCCAAAAAAAATCAAAATTTGCCCAAGTTCGCGGTCCGTTGTAAACCGGTCCGGGGGCGCCGGGCGCAATACGCACCAGGCTTCGTTTAGCGGCAATGAAATTCGTTTTCAAAAACTTTTTAAAATATATTTAAAAAACAACAAAACACCTAATTCCCCTCCATTTTCAGGCTCTCGTCTTGTATCTGTCTCCGTCCAACTCCTTCCTCCAGAGCTCAAGCCTCAAAGCTCCGTTTATCTCAGGATCGCACTTCTCACATTTCCCGGTTTCCTTTGTTACTCCTGAAGCTTCATTTTGCCGGTGAGTTTTGTGGAAAGACGATCCGCGATTCCAGAAAAGTCTCCGTCTCCACTCCTTGATTTCTTGTTGTGATACATCGGCGGAGTGGCTCTAGGTTTTCGCGAGTGCTATCAGTTTGGAGAATGCCGACGGATAGATCAAACTCGGAGGAGCGCGATGCTGTGAAGCAGCTCCGGCGGGACCCCCATGAGGTTCTTGGCGTCTCTCGGAACTCAACAGATCAAGAAATTAAAGCTGCTTACCGCAAATTGGCACTCAAGTATGTTTAAATGTTTCTTCCACTGTGACGTACATTCTTGCGCCTGAAGTAAGCTCTGGTGCTTTTAAATGACTACCTCGCTGTTCATTGTGGAGTCTGGAACTTTTGAGAATGTATCTCTTTGGATTATTGACATTTGTGGGCATGGTTATCACTTTTCTAGGTTTGATAGGGTAGAGATGAGGTAACTGGAGGGATGCAAATGGGAAAGTATGTTATAGACGCACAATGCGATCCAAGTGCTTGAATATTCATTAAAGCTCCTTCCATTTAACTCGTACATTTTTATAAATTTCAAGGTGTCATGAGCTAAACAGATCCGTAGTTCTTCTTCGAGATGGCTGGAATGCAGTGTAGCGTCCATATCTCAAATTTTTGCTGAGTCAATATACGTAGGGATAAAATAAGAGCTGCGCTAATATTTTGTTGGAAACCAGGCAACTAGGCTGCTTCTGAGACATTCCAGTGAATGAATATACATTATTTTCACTTGTTGATAAAATATTGGTGTAGTAGAATAAAATCAAGCTAACGTTTATTCCTTTTGCAGATATCATCCTGACAAGAATGCCAATGATCCTAAAGCAGCGGATATGTTCAAAGAGGCCACCTTTTCATATAATATCTTGTCAGATCCTGAAAAACGCCATCTGTATGACACCTATGGTCTTAAGGTGATTAAAGTTGTGTTTGGGCATTTAATCATTAAGAGATCACGGGGGTCATGAGCCTTGCCAATTTTACATTTTTCATCGACTTTTAAGATCCCCATACATAATTTTTTATCTAGTTTTGACATGGAATGCCAATGATATCATCTCATGAGTCATGATTTGGTGTAGGCTGTTGAATCAGATAACCAAGACTTGGAGTTGGATCTTTCGAGTTTAGGTACTGTGAATACAATGTTTGCAGCCCTTTTCAGGTGAGGGGGGAAAAAATTCTCTGCCCATTCATTGTGTTGTTTCTTTAGTTTACCGCTAAAGAGCAATTTCTTTGTCTTGATTGCTCCCCTTCCCTGCTGTTTTTGTCACCTTTTCATCCTCAGTTATCTTCATACATGTCAGTAAACTTGGTGTGCCAATTAAGACAACCGTATCAGCAACTGTTTTGGAAGAGGCACTTAATGGGACGGTGATCATTCATCCACTTCCACTGGGGCTGCCTATATCTAAAAGGGTGAGCTATTTTCTCATTTCAATTTCTTATGGCCTTCTTAATTTACCATTGTCTTTTTATTAAATTCTTGTTGATGTCATCTGATAGGTTGAGAAGCAATGTGCTCACTTTTATTCAGTTACATTATCAGAAGAAGCAGCTCAGGATGGATTTGTTTGCCGTGTGCAATCATCAGACAAAAGCAAGTTCAAGGTTAGGATTTTAGTCACTTTATGATCATCTCCGTTAAGATTGCATGCCAGTAACTTTAAATCTACTGATATTAAGGTTTACGTTGTTCCACATTGATACTGCTTCCCCCCACCAAGCTCCATGAAGATATATGAAATTTGTTCATATTTTAACAATATTAACATGCATGAATTCCACAGTTACTATATTTTGATCAAGAAGAGGCTGGTGGACTAAGTCTTGCACTCCAGGTATTAAGTTCTTCTTGTGTTAGTTCGAGAGGAAGGGAAGGAGGGAATGATAGAAAAAGATGATTTATTTTCTGTTTTCCTCAGAATTACTTATGATTCATTTTGGTATATTGTTTGATTGTTCGATGTCAGTGGCTTTCTTGTGATTGTGCAGTACTTTTTTTTTTCTTTTTCTTTAGTTTTTTAAAAGCTTCTAGCCTCTGAACATTGGATGAAATTTGTTGAAAGTTACTCATTGTTGTAGGAAGACAGCACAAAAACGGGGAAGGTAACTTCTGCCGGAATGTATTTTCTTGGGTTTCCTGTTTATCAATTGGATCAAACCATGAATTCAGTAAGTGGTCGTCGTATAAGAATGTTATTCAAATTAAATTCTGCCTTTTTTGGTTTAATTATTCTAATTTGATTCTTGGACCATTTTGCAGGCAGCTGCTGCTAAGGATCCTGATGCATCATTTTTCAGAAAGCTAGAGGGGTTCCGACAATGTGAAATAACAGAACTAAAGGCAGGCACTCATGTATTTGCCGTTTATGGTACATGCATACTTCTGAGCTTAGTGCTAATTATTATACTTCTTGATTGTAACTAGCTTAGTGCTAATTATTATACTTCTTGATTGTAACTATGGTATTTAGGAACTGATGCTGTAAAACTTTACTGCAGGTGACAATTTTTTCAGAAGTGCGAGCTACACTATAGAAACTTCAGGTGCTGCGCCTTTTAGTCAAGAAAAAGAGAATCTCAGAAGTGTAGAAGCCCAAATTTTATCTAAAAGGGGGGAGCTAACGAGATTTGAGTCTGAATACCGAGAGGTCAGCAGCGCTTGGACACAACCAGGGTATATGGTTGTAATTACATTTTCATAAAATCTCACGCTTTTCTTTAAATCTTGGTAGGTTGTGGCACAATTTACAGAGATGACAAGTAGATACACACGAGAAATGCAAGCGGTAGGTTTGTGTTTGATAAGATCAGGGTTTCTGCTCAAAATGCCTTTCGTTTTCTTTTCTCCTAGCTGGAATCCACTGAACTTTTATTTATTCTTCATTCTTGGTGAAGATTGACGAACTACTGAAGCAAAGGAATGAGATACGCGCATCATATACTGTTGCTCCATTAAAACGATGTAAAACAAAGAGGAGTAAAAGTTGCTCCAAGGAGGAACAAGAAGATGGCCAAGCAAGAGAGAAGAGACATGCAAGGGAGCGACTGAGGAAGAAGAAATGGTATAACATCCACTTAAAAGCTGACAAGAGGAAAGCTTGCTAGGGTATAAACAAATTCTTTTATCACTCCATGTTAGGATCTAGTACGGAATTATTATTGTAGGAGCTATCTGTACTCTTAATGTGACATAGAAACTAGAGTCAGGTGGTCTGCGTTCTACTTTGTATTGCCATCTTTGATAGGTAGGAGGAAGGATATGCCAAAGCAAAGGTTAACCGTTGGGAGACAGTTTCATTGAGAGTTCCATCGCTCAAGCATGTGAAGGGTGATGTTCTCATTGTTTCTGTAAAATTCTTTTCTTCCCCATATCTTATGTTAGCTCATCTTCAGCATTTTATCGTTGTAAATGGTTCCATTAAGCTAAGCATATTGAGCCAGCTCTGTTTTTGTGCAGAAGAGAAGCATGCAATATAATATTAACTCAAATATTATTGGGGAAGGCTCAGTGAAATTGAATAGAGAAGCTTGTAAATAGAGATTATTACCAAAATGCCCATCCAGCGTGTTCACTAATCAAGCCCACGTTTAATACTTTGATTCCGAACGTGTTTGACGGCGTTTGCTGATCCGTCACTTGACTTTTGAGTAACATCATACCGTCTTTAAAGCATTGAGGATAACATTGCCCCCTTGAAATATTAATTATAATATTTAATATAAAAGTTATTTAAAATACCCCTTCTTATTAATGTGGATTTTTTTTTAAAAAAAATAACGACTTGATAGAATCCAAACCAACTATTTCTAGACGTTTTGACTTCGAAAAGTTTGATCAACTAGCTTTATAGATACACAAGTAAAGTAATCAGTAAAAAATGAAGTTAACTATTTTTCCCATCTGTATGTATGCTTTGGTATTGGACCCTTTAACCACCACCTTCACCATCACAGAGAGAAAGTGAGAATGCACAAAGAAAAGAAAACATGATTAGACTGCAGAAACATAAGAAAACATGATTGTATGAAAACACGCAATCCAATAAGACACAAAGTAGACACAACGTAGGCAGAAGCCAGTATTATTGGAAAGCCTCAGTGAAACAAACAAGCATACAATGAAGAAGAATATAATGGAGGGATGTATCTGCAGAAATTAAAGACATATTGATGAATTAAAAGTTGCATAAAGAAAGAATGAATAAGGAGGAGCTAGATTCTGTCTCTCATCAGAAACAGAAGCGAGAGCACGAGAGGAACAATCATAGGATATGCAGTAAAGCTTGTTGAGGACGACGAACCAGACGCTGGTGCTGGTTGAGGAGACGGAGAATCATGGTCATGCCCTTCATGAGCAGCAACCAAAACTGTGAAACAAGTTGCCACCACTGTGACTTTCACCACCATCGAGCACCACCATGAAGCCATTTTTGGTAAGAGTTTTATGTATTTCTTAATTCTCATCGATGGTTCCTCTGAGTTGCAAGTCCATAGATATATACACTAGATATAGCAGTGATGGTGAAGGATATACATGCTGTAACGTGGCCATTAGCTGGCACGAATATGTAATGTACTATATGTTTGTGTCGTACTGCATATGTTGTGTACTGACGGGTGATAATTAATTATAGTTTTTGTACATTTCGTGTATTTTTAAAATGAAACTAATAACAAAAGCTTGCGTGTTAAATCACAGCAAGAGGTGTCCACTTGTGGCCCAAAAATATGACCAAGAGTTAATGGCTTTTAAAAAGAATAAAGGAATATTAACTAAGGTTGGTTCTATAAAAAAGATAGGTCATTAAGGTTCCAATTTTCATTAAAGAAGTGCTCACAATATAACTTTGTTTAGCCAAAAATAAAAAATAAAGCATTACTCCTCACTTCCAACACATTTTTCACAAAACTTTAAATCACGTTAATTTTATTTTAAATTTTAATAAATTTTTAAATTTATCTTTATTTAATATTCACTGGAACTCACAAAAACAAAATCAACACATAATAAATGAAAGATGATTGTGCATTCACATGAAAAGTTCAATGAGACAACTTATAGATATAATTAAATTAAATAAAACTTTTTCTCTATCCTTCAAATAAGACCAGTGGAGTATTTTGTTACCTTATAAGTCAATGGGCCCATTTAGATGAATGATACCAAAAGTAAGTTTTTGGTAAAATATTAATTGAAAGGAATTTTGGGCAGAAGTTAAATGAAATGGTATGATTTATATTTAAATAGTAAGTAGAATAAGTGAATTTTTTGAAAAAGAAAACTTATTTAAATAAATGTTTGAGAATTAAGTTTTAGATGAAAATTCCTTAAAAGGATATAGATCTCATTAAATAATACATACACACACATATATATATTTATGTGTATTATTTTATATCAAAATTAAAATTATAAGAATAAAAATAGTTAATATATTATTAAAAAATTGTAAATGCTAAAAGCAATTGATGGCATATATATATTCATATGAAATGATAATTTAATGAGAAATATTAATTATTTGTGCAGGAGAAAATGAGCAAATTTTTTAATTTTAATGCTGGATAATAACACAACGTGACCTTAATTGGGCCTTATCATGCGATGGGAGAAAGATTTGTTTCTTCGATTTCAAACATGTAGTATCAACCGATCATACATTTTCATTTCTAAAAGTACCTTTTGTAATTTTGTGATATCTTCAACTTTCATTTTTCAACTCTTTCATTGTGATATTTTAATGAATTAATTAATTCTTGTATTTTATAACGCCGACCTTTAATTTTTAAGACAAGGTCAATGCTACCCTTGATTTTTAAAACAAGGTCAATGCTCTTGCACTCCATTTCTATCACAGGCCAGGGCCTATAATTACATACAAATTGAATGATGCAATTTAAATGGGAAAAAAAAAGGATCAAAAGATGCATTCCGAAAATGAAAAGATAATTTTTTGGTCAAATGACATAAAAATGCGTATAGATTATAGACTAATCTGATTAATTATATAATATTGTGTTTATTCGTTGTTGATTATCCTTTTGCTGAGCTCATTGAATATAAAACACAGGCTCATACTAAAATAAATTAAATCAATTTCTGGTCATTGTATTCAACAACCGCAATTGTAGCGGACTTTGATCAATTCCTGGCAATTGTACAAGTGAAAGGTGTGATTTGAAAAAAAGAAAAAT
Organism: Vachellia pachyceras; assembly: GCA_025593235.1. Lineage (NCBI taxonomy): Eukaryota > Viridiplantae > Streptophyta > Magnoliopsida > Fabales > Fabaceae > Vachellia > Vachellia pachyceras. The sequence goes on along the minus strand of JANTPZ010008205.1, from coordinate 2,330 downwards.
AAGGTATTTCGAATCGACATTAATCCCTTAATTAACTAGATAATCATTAATCAATAATTTTAACTCTTCTTCTTGTATTTTTTTGGGAAATAAAGAATGATATTAAAGGACCGAAGGTTTAAAAAACCACAATCGGATAGAGAGCAAATAAAATGCTGGAGAAAAATGAGAAACGAATGTAAAGGAATATTTATTATAAAGGGAAAATTACTTTAAAGTCTTGTGTTGTGAATTAATTATAAGGTTATTATTATATGAATAAATAAAATAATAATTGGTGACAGCTGTCAAATGACTCCATGGCCCAATGGATAAGGCGCTGGTCTACGGAACCAGAGATTCTGGGTTCGATCCCCAGTGGAGTCGTTTTTATTGCTTTAGTTTTTCCGAATAATGTAAAATACAATTCATTTCTTTGGGCCTTCTTTCTGGCCCATGATTGAAACTGGACTCATTGATTAACTTTTGTTTTTGCTTAGCTTTTTTGTATCCCCCAATTTTTAATTTTAACTACATAACCTCATTACTTGAATGAAAAAAAAAATTACCATTATTCTTCTATCAGAGCTTTGACATTGTTCTTATCGTCAGTACCGTGAAAAATAGTCCATTATATATAGTTGTAATTAGTTTATTAAGCCTTAAGCCTAATTTGTTTATACAAGGACTACCCTTTATAATTCACACACAATTCATTCAATAACATTTTTCTTCAGATTATTCATCTCTTACTCATCCACTCAACATGGTATGAGCAGGCTGTTTAATGGGTCTAAATTGTTTTTTGTTTGGTTGTTTCTTGCTGATCAATGGATCTTTGTGAGAGAGAGAACCAATAAGCTGTGCGGTGGTCTGTTCACATTGATGTGCAGTAGTAACGGAGCACCGCCGCGGATCGCAATTGGTGATATATAATCTTGTTAATTGTGGAAACAAGAAATGCCATAAAGAATTTGGGGGAGAGACGAACCTTTTACTTCCTCATGGCAAACTGAAAATTCCCAAAGGATGATCCTCCTCCTGAGACGAGTGAAGAAGCCAGCAAGAGAAGGCGCGCCTCAGTCCAAGATTATCAAGAACGCAGTAGCACTGAAGCAAGAGTCCAGTATACGTCAGAAAGCCATAACCGGTGATGGAAATGAGGTGAAGAATGCAATCTTGGTGTAGTCTTGACGTTGGCAAGAGAGAGAATTTCTGGGTTGGGTCGAGAATCGTTTGATGAGCGAATGCGATAATCAGAGGGTGATTGATTCTCCCACTTAGATGGAGCTACGGGGTTGCTTCGGATCCCAATCTCATACAAGCCAGAGATGTGGCGGCAAACGTACAAGAGTTTAGGCATTCCTTGATGAAATCATTTATACTGTAGATAAGATTGAGAAGCAAGTAAATGAGGTTGAACAATTCTATACCAATCCACTTCTAATATTCAAACCAGTGGCAATTCCAAAGGTAGTTCACTTGTTAAAGACGGGACGAGAAAAGCATCCTATTAGTGCTGAGAAGCAACAGCAAAATGAATTGCGTAGGGAAGCAGCTGCTGCAAAGAGAATGCAAGAGCTCATGAGCCAGTTTTCCACAATATTCCATTAGATTACTCAGCACAGGTGGGCTTGCCTCTTCTGGAGCCTGTAGATGTTAAAGGTCTTGAATTGCATGACTATTATGAGGTTATTGAAAAGCCCATGGATTTCGGTACTATAAAAAGTAAAATGGAGGCCAAGGACGGTACTGGTTAAAAGAATGTTCGAGAGATCTATGCTGATGTAAGGTTGTTTTTTTACGAATGCAATGAAGTACAACGATGAGAAAAAAGAATATCATGTTATGGCCAAATCTTTGCTGGAAAAATTTCAGGAGAAATGGTTGCAACTGTTGTCGAAAGTTGCTGAAGAGGAAAAAAGGCTGCAAAAGGAAGAAGCATAAGCAAATTTGGATATGCAGCTTGCACGAGAAGCCACTTATGCCGAATATTGGCTATGGATCAGACAAGAAGACTAGGCACTATCTCCCAAATGGTTTCAAGATTTGTGTAAAAAAAATCCATTATCTTTCAGAACATTTGTTCCCAGGTTGAAGTTCTCGGTAAAAAAAAGAAATTCTTGTACACTGGATCCACTTGTTTGGTTGCTTCATGCTTGATCAGGGTACAACAAGCTGCAGATTCTTATATCAGGAAGAGGTGATAATTAATTATTTTTTTATGGGTTTGGATGAGACCTACAATCAAGGGACAAGTACACAAGAAGGCACTGCAAGAAAGCTGTAAAGGCAGGGGAAGAAAATGATCCACCCTTCAATGCATTCATTGCCATAAAGAAGACACAGCA
>JANTPZ010008202.1:0-11035 GCA_025593235.1 Vachellia pachyceras | reverse complement strand
CCCTTTGCTTTTATTTCCCTCTAAGCTTCTATATATATGCTTCACCTTTTGGTTCTACATCTCCCATTTTCTCATACATTTCCTCAAAAAAAAATTTTTTTGTTCCCTCTCAAAAACCAACATAGTTTGATATACAGAACTAGCTGTTTTCTTGATTTTCCTTATTTTTTCACAATTTTAATTTCTTCTTCTTGTTTTAGCTGATTTTTTTTATTTTAGATCAGATCAAGCCTCAATTCATTAGTTTTCCAAATAACTCTTATCCGATCAAGTTCTTATATAATTGATTTCAACCTAACTAGAAAAATAGTTCTTACCTTTTTTATTTTTTTATTTTGGGATTTGGATTTAGTGAAGGAGGTAGATTCAAATTCAATAAAAATTGTATAATATATTCAATTTATACAGACAAGATGGACCAATTCATATCACATTCATGTTTTGTGATAGCACTATAAGAATAAATATTGATGTTACTTTTCATCAATCTCCACTTGTTTAGTTGTGCCTACCAACCATCCATAGACTTTTTTGGGTTTACTTTTCTAAACATTATAATCAATGATTTAAAAACTTATAATTTCTTATACTAAAATATTTAAAATACTATGCAGTGAAATTTAAAAATTCCTTAAAAAATTATGCGTTAGAACTCCCATTGAAAATCTGATTTTTGAATTTTTCCTAAACACTCTAAAATAGCATTATATTCCAATGAATTTTTCTATTTAGAGTATTTATTTCTTAATTTTGGTGGAAAATAAAGGCGCACTCACCAATACTTTCCGCCAAAAGAAACTTTGTAAAGTCACCACATTTTCCAAGTGATCACTTTTTTCCCCAAATTGCTCGTAATTGAAGAAACCGATTCTAATATATTTAAAAAAATTGTTATATCTTTTTTATTACAGTGAAATGCACTTTTTAAAAATATATATTTTAAAAAAAATTATAGTCACCATATGGCACCTATTGTTGTAAATATTGTGTGTGGGTGTGTTAAAGGAATAATCCCACATGACTTGGGATTGTGAGGATCCAAGTATATATAGAATAATGTGATTTTGGATTAGTGAATTGATTAAGATGAGGAGTATATTAACATACGATAAAGGGCCACCGGAGAAAAATCCGATAATTTTCCTTACCCCTTTGTGCATAGATTAATTGTGGTACTAGGCACTCTTTATAAAAAATATCTGTCTAATTAATTCGTCACTTTAATAATAATTATGAGTCTTTAGTATTTGTAACCGACGTCTTTTAATTATCATTAAGTGCGTTAATGATTATGTAAGCATCCATTTAATTGTTTTAAGGTGCATTAATGGACGAGTTAATTGTCATTAATGTGCCCAATATCATGATGATCCGCATCATATAAAAGGGCACTATTCTTTCCTCCTCTAATTCTCTACCTTACTAAGTTCTATTATACCTTCCGCTAATTCTGTATCCATGCATCCATATAGGAAGAATCCATTTAATTCTAGGGAGTGCCACAACTTATTTGCCGGTAGTCGCGGAATAGTTCTTAAGGACAGTGTCCTCGGATGCGACTCGAATTAATCATTTATTTGCAGGTGTTACTGTCACCAGGATGAATACAATACTGTAGAGAAGCTGGAAGATCCATTGATGTTTACACACCGCATACAACACCTATGCTCTATTTTCATGGGGAGGGTATGGATGGAACTATGGATGGTACGTGTGTTTAATTCCTTTAAACAACGAGCATGACTGGATTTGTGTGATTATAATTATCCATTATTTTAAAAAAATGGCGAAAACTTCCCCATTCAAAAATTTATTACCTAAAGTACCTCAAGACTTGAAGAAATTAGGTGTAAGTTTTCTTTATTTCTAGGTAACATATTGTTGGTTATATGCAAATTTATTTTATTTTGCACATAATTGAAAATAGATGACATCTAACTAAAGAAGAATTCTACTGGCCCAACGTATGTTTCACTAGGGTTCTTAAATAAATTTTTGGCACTCTTTGAAATAAAGTTTAGAGAAAAATACATTGACTACCTCTATATTTTACATCAATTGTAGGAACATAGGCTTTATTTGAAAAAAAAGGTAAGCCTCCCTTAAAATTTAAGCAAATATTACACAAACTTTCTTTTTATTTGAGATTCAATTTCCATCCACCATCCACCATCCACTTCAATAGCTAGTTAACCATTAAACTTGAATTTTAATCTTATTCTAAATCAAAACAAACCACTTTAACATTTATATTTTTATTTAAACATTTTTTATGTTATTTTTATTATTTTAATCTTTTCATAGAATTAATTTTAATATTTCCAAAACACATCTCTTATTTTTTATTAAACATTTATTAATTTAATATTTTTAAACATTATTTAAAAATTTATATTTTTATTTTTAAAAACAAAAAATATAATTCTGGTGAGTATATTTTAAAATTTTTAATATATTATAAAATTTTTCAATTTTTATTATGTTATAAAATTTATTATATGAGTTTTTAATCACATTTATCAAAACTTATTTATTTGATTTTCTTCAATGGCTAAAAATATTTCAAGCACATATTTTTTATTATATGGTATAAATTATATAAGTATAAGATACTATATAAATATTTATATTTATAATTTAATTTTTTAAACACATTTTTTGCTGCAAATATTAATAAACATTTTTAGTCAAGTATGTATCTATTAAAAAAGTTAATCAAGTTTTTTACATCAACAAAATTTCATAGAATTCTACCCAATATGATAAAAACATTAAACAAAACGAAAAAAAAAATAACATCAAGGAATAAAAAAAATCTCCCAAAACCTTCAAGCATATTTTAGCCCAAATTGCTTAGTATGATGAAGGGTATAATAAAAATGAATCATATTATAGTATAAATTTTTTAAAATATAGAATATTTTTAACAGAATTAACAGTTTAAACTTAATTATATATTTTAAAATAGAGTGAGTATCTGTGTAATTTAGACAAAATGTAAGGAATGTTAGAGTATTTTACTCTAAATTTACATTGGGGTAATTTTTTCAATAATTTTTCTAAAATGATTATAGTGAGAATTCAAAGCAAACATTATAATTTTCATGTCAACATGGAACCCATGTTAATAGGTCTAATTGTCCAAACTCTAAGCGTGAAGCACGACAACTTTTTTTTTTTAATTAATGGACTTGTTTGAAAAAATGTTTCCAAAAGTTAAACACATGTTCAATAGTATTTTTCCGTAAAATGAGATAATCTCATTCACATATTTACATCATCTTGCATAAAAGTACTTCTCTACCCCGTTCTCAAAATGATGCAATATACTGCTTAGTATATTAATTGATATCCATATGTCCCAACCCCACGGTCCCTCTATCATCTTCTATAATGACATTTACCATAATATTGTAAAGCTATATCTGTATTTGGTAAAAAAAGGTAAAGCTATGCCTATAAATAGAAGGCATTCCTTTTATACAACACAATTTATATAGTGAAAAAGAATCATTCTTTCTTGTTCCATTAATTTTGTTTACTCATTTTTCTTTAATTTTATATCACTTGATCAACATGAGTTTCTAGCCAAGTTTAATCATGGTATTTTATGTGTGTGAAGCCATTGCCTCACAAGAGAATTTCACTGGAGGTTGGAAATTGGAATTGCAAAGTTTTGCCAAGAAAAACCACCGGAAATAGTAAGTGATGGAGGTATATATATAATTTAATAAATTGATACCATATTAATTAACAATATACACTATCAATTGGTTCCATCTAAAACATTCCCATTAAGATTTAATAATACTTTAAAAATAAAGTTTAAAGTATATTAAAGTTACATTTAATAAAATATGATCAATTGGCATCATGAAAAATTCGTCCTAACTCCTTTGCCTAGCCAGCAATATGAATGACAGATGTGACAATATTGTTATATTAATAGATAGATTTGACCTTTTGTTTGGTAAATCAGAAAAATATCTAAAGGCTCCTTTTTTCTTAAACGCAGTTTGGGCCTCTCTAAAAAACTAGAGTTGAAGGCATATTCAGAAGCCCATGGGCCCAAGATTGGTTCCTATTTTTGTCTGGCCTTTTTGGTATTTAGGATCACGCATTTTAATTTTGTTATTTACAGTAATTAAAAATGTTAATTAGACCTTTGTTTTGGATTTTTTACAGACTATATTATAATTGTAATTCCAGCATGAGCTCTATCTAGTCCTGAGATAATTGTTTAGACTCTGTTCAGTTTTGTTTTTATTGATGAGGCATTTACTTTAGTACTAGAAAACTTTTGGACCATATTATTTTTATATTCACAACTTATATATGTGTAAATAAATGTGATTTAAACCGTATCCATTTGTTTTAAAATCGTTGTTTTTTGGTGCTTAAAAGTGTTGATACCTTATTTTGAGGATAACTAAACTTGGTTTGTTCTTTTTTAAAGGAATTATGAAGTTATAAATTGTTTTGAAACTGTTTGATGGATAATGATGTTGAAATTTTAAATTTGGCATGCTTCTGATATTAAGAGTCAGTGCTTTAAAAAAAAAGCTCGAGTAGTAAGTCAAAGTATTGTCAATACTCAAGTATTGGAACTCAATGCTCGAGTATTGTGATTTAAAACAAAATTTTGAGCAATGCTATCACTGAATGCTCCAGCATTGATGTCAGCAGTGTCAATACTCGAGTACTGAAACTCAATGCTAGAGCATTATGCCTCATAGATGCAATACTTTCACTCAGTACTCAAGCAAAATATTCAAGTATGGCCAACACTCGAGCATTGGAATTCAATGCTCGAACATTGTGCTCAAAACCCATCAGACAGTGCTGTTAAGGAATGCTTCAAGCATAGGCTGAAACATAGCCAATGCCCAAGCACTAGGATACAGTGCTCGAGTGTTGAAGGTTTTTATCAATGCCGTCAAGCAAAGGCAGAAAGAAGAACCAATGCTCAAGCACTAGGACTCAATGCTCGAGTGTTGAAGATTTTTTTTTTGAAGTGATGCGAGTGAATACTGCCAACATAACTAAAAGAAGTGCTAATGCTCGAGCACTAGGACACAGTACTTGAATGTTGAAGACTTTTCACCATACTGTGAGTGAATGCTACCAGCTATGATTGAAAGCATTGTCAATGCTCGAGCACTGGCACCCAATGCTCGAGCATCGGGCCCAAAATTTTACTGTTTCACTTGTGCTTTATGTAATTACTCCAGCAAGCTGTAACAACACTCACAATGCTCGAGCACTCTGATCTAACATTTACTTGCAAAATCTTTAATGTGCTCCAATACTGACTCAAAGCATTGAGGTTTTTTTTAAGTTTACATGGCAATACTCAAGCAATTAAATCATTATGCTCGAGCACTTCACTTCTGACAACTAGAAGTCTGACAGCTTCACCTACCCTCTACCAAATCTTTCCTTATTCGTGCTAAACCATTTGAATTCTAACTGCTTTTATAAATGCAGGAACCTTAACTTATGAAATGAGGAATAAAGAGCAGACTCAATCTCAAACAAAAAAGCATTTAACATTCGCCTGCCACCTTCTTCGTCGATCATGCAAGTTGCATTAATTACTTCATTAATGGCAAAGCAGATTGGTTGGTGATGAAAGTAACATATATTAATTGAGTCTAACGGATAATTTATTACTCCTCAGCTATAAAAGATCAAGCATTCAAGACATAGATAAGTGATGAACACTATGAATAACTTCCGGTATTTATTACGTTCAAACTATTCTTTATAGATCATTCAATATATTCTTTGTGTTTCAGTATTTGCTATCTACTCTTTAGAGAGAGCTTATCTAGCCAATCTTCATTGTATACCTGTGAGAAACTCAAGGTTGGGATCTTGAGCTTGTTGGGCTGAGTTTGAGTTAGAAAACAGAGTATGCGATACTCTGTTTTAGTGAAAAGTGTAAAGGGGAGTGAGTTCCCGTTGTAAAGGCTTGAGGAGCCTTTTGTTGTTACAGATAGTGGATTGAGAAATCTCAGAGGCGCTCCGAGGACTGGACGTAGGTCAAGAGGACCGAACCAAGATAAATCTCTCGTGTTCATCTTCTCTCTCTACTCACTTGGTGATCTTGTTTAAATTCTTTACATTATATTTTTAATTGTAAAAGCGATCAATTTACCCCTCTTGGTCAAATCATGTGCTAACAAAAAGATATTTTGGCTTTCTAGTAATGCATGATGTTGCTCGACTATTTTGGGATTAATTTTCATAGACTTTTTGAGCTATCTAATTATTGAATTAATTCTAAAAAATTTTTTGTTGCACTCAATTTAGTTGTTTTTTCATTTAGGCCATTTCTTGAATATTCTAGAAACAGTTTTGGTCTAAATAAATTTTTCTTAACTCTATTTTTATTCCTTAATTGCCATAAGTTAAGTATTTGATTAAATAATTGACTTCAACAGTGCTTTTCCCATGCAAGCTTTATTTAATCAAATGTTGTGTTATATTATGTGCCATTTTAAATTTTTAAATTGAAGGAAAAAATTAATTTTAGCCATTTTCAGATTCAAGAAAATTTACAGAATTTATTTTGTATGTTATCCAATTGTTGAAAATTTTTTATTATTAAATTTTGCAATTATTTAACTGTTTAAATTCTACAAAATTGAATTTAAGTTGAAATGTGGTGGAATTACATTTTAAACAATTTTATAGGTGCATAAAATAGTGGGAGAATTTAATATTTTGGTTCGAATCATATGATTAAATTCTTATCAAGTTTTATGCATATTTATAATTCAATCGCATGTGGTTTATATTCATTATTAATAAGCAATTTTGGGGAGTAGCCATACCATCTTATACTGCATACGTAAAAGGTCCACTTGTTCTTTCACTTGATATTATATTACAATGCTTTGCTCTTAGAAAGAGAGTCTTCCAATACCCCTTGAGCTAGTGACTATCTTGTAGATATGGGCGAACCTATATATAAGTCAATGGGTTCAACCGTACCCTTGACTTCTAGAAAATTATGTATATATTAATACCATGTGATTTATTTTGTACCCATTTATTTGTTAATTTTGAACCCACTAAATTTTTTGCTCAAATTCTTCTCAAAACATATTAAAAATAAGTCACACTTATCTTGAACCCCCTGAGCCCGGGTCATGAGTCCACTACTGCTTGTAGACTTTTCTTAGAATAGTTTCAGCTCGAGTCGTTAAGGGCATTACAACTAGAATTTGGTAATCCTTCCAAAAGCATGTTATCAATGGATGCATTTCCATTCACAAGACTATAAGTCTGTGAGCAAGTATAACTTAGCCATTTTAGAATCAATTCTTAGTTAAAATCATGTGGATAAAATGTTTCTGATGAAGATATGCATGCTAGAGAAAACAGCTTCCACATTTCATGCATTCAATTTTCTCTTGCAATTGCAATATATGGAGAGGTTTTAAGAAATATACTGAATTAATATGTTGTATTCTCATAGCTGAACAGAATAACAAAATTTTGTGGAATAATCATGAATCCCATTCAACAGGTTTGACTCCATTCCTAGAAGTGCAGTAACATGAATCTAATAGTGTCGTAGTTGAGATCATGGATGTTGCAATAGCCATGGCGTGGGCATTGTCAAAGCCGTAGTGGTTCCAATTCCCACATGAAGTGAAGAAAGACTGATAAGAAACATCAAAGGGAAAATTATGGGCATAATAAATACAATTATTATGCATTGAAAGTCTCTATAAGAGCTAATATCTTGTTACATGAAGGAACAAAATTATGCACTGAAAATGCACTCTATTCATATAAATTTAAAATAAATTTATTGATTTTCAAAGATATCCACATAAATGGATATCATATGGAAACAATTTGAAAATAATCAAGAATGTTTTAACATCACAAATTTAGTCTTTGATAGAAACTATATATTAGAAAAGTTTCATTCCTTTTCTTTTAACTTGTATTATACATTCATAAGGACAATTAAAATGTATGTGATATTAAATTAGAAGTTTATGAATACAAACTAGAAGTTAAATAACACAAGCAAGCATTATGATAAGGTAAACCAGAAGCTTCATGATAAATTTAATGGTTGACATGATATAGTAAACCATAAGTTTACTAATACAAACTAGAAATTAGGTAACATAAGCTAAAAGCTTGACAAGGTAAACCATAACCTTATTGATAAATTTAATGTTTGGCATGACCGTTTAAGCTATTCTGATTCAATTATGATGGAAAAAATAATTGAGAATTCATGTGATCATACCCTAAAGTGTAAATAGATACATCTTATCAGACCAAAATGTTGCCTTCTGGATCATCAAAAATATTATTGCACCAAATAATGTAGCATAGGGCACAACCTATCATTTTCCTTGATGAGCACTTTTATTGGAAAACCTAGACTAAATTGATTATCTAGAACATGTTGATTTGGGTAAATTGGGGGGGTTTATTGATAAAACAGTAGTGTAATAAAGGTAAAATACAAGAAGTAAATCCTTTTGGTATTTTTAGATTAATAAAGGAATGTTTTGAATTAAAGGGAAAATATGGTGAGATGGGCTCTTAATGGTGAAAACTTGGCTATCATTGCTCTCAAGGTGATATGGGAGTTTGAAAATCTCCAAGTCTAGATAAAACTTACTTTGATCAATTTGTAGCTCTTAAAACATTCTTAAAAACCACTTATAGTGCAATTAAATGGATGATGTAAATACCCTTAATGACTATAATCAACAACCATATAAACCAATAAAATAAATTAACTATTAACAATCATTAACAACCGCAAGGAATTACAACTAATGGGCTTGTTTGGAACAACGTTTTCAAAAGCCAAATGTACGTTCAATAGTGTTTCCGTAAAATGAGATAATCTCCTCCACATATTTACCTCAACTTGTGTAAAATTACTTCTCTATCGCGTTCCCAAACAGGCACAATATATGCATATATAATTCAACATAAAACAATGTACAATCCAATTACCATAGTCAAACACAAGATTTACCAGTTGGTAATTAAGTATTACACAATAGTAGAAATTCCTAAACTAGAAATATCCAACACATGTTCAAGCATAGAATTATATTAAGAAATCTCCCATAACATGTCCATGAGCCCAAGCTTCATCCTCTATCACTAACAACCTAAAGATTTAGCCTCTCATAGATTCAAACTTGTCACTGTCACTATAAGAATGTTCTACCATGGGGGAGAGCTAAAAAAGGAGATGAAAATGTAGAGAAGAAGGTACTGGAAGTGGTTTAATTGGTGCAGAAATGCAAAAAAATGATGGAGAAATGGAGAGAAATGGAAGATTGAAGTGTGAGATGAGTAGAGGCTTTTCCCTTACAAATATGCAGAATGAGCTCCCCCTGGTTCATGGTTGTTGTTCCCCTTAAATGTGTATGAGGAATGATCTATTCGAGAATGCATATCTTCACTAAAACATGTTCAACTCGTGACCTGGAGAGTCAAAGGCACTTCAGTCCTGATTTAGCTCCAAAACGTATAGCTTCACTAATAATGCACCCAAGTCATGACTTGAGAAGTTCATGTGTAGACCTGGAGAAATAGAGACACTTTTAAGATTGAATTTTGTCTTTTAATGAATTTATGACTTCTTCAATACTCCATCTTGGGTCTTGAAATCTCCTCCAAATACCTAAAAAATAAAAGTAAGAAGTTTTACAAAAATGAAACAAACTAAAGATCAATGTGTTATAGTTTTGATGAGATAATTGACCCTTTTTACATTTAAATTAGAATATGCAATGCATAAATTGACATAATCAAGAAGAATACAAATGCATATAAAATGAGGGTAAAAGTGTTGCAAAATTCTAGAAAACACTTAAGAAAACTATGTAAACATGAGGTTCTTCCAATCACAATGCCATGATTTCTCATACACTGCATGTTCAAAGGTAAAATTAACTATTAGGCATTAACAAAGAAAAATACAATGTGAGCCTCTCATATTTCTAGAACGAATAAGGAGATATCACTAGGCCAATACACCCATCATGTGGATTGTAATATCCAAGTTTCCGATAACTCGATATAAAAGCTAAGTGAGTGGCTATAGGTTAATTATAGGTTTAGAGAATGGAAGGAAAGGAAATGTAGGAATGTCACTTTACTAAATGTAAAAAAAATAAGGGAAAAATAGTTATTTTGAAAGTAAAGACCAAAGTGCAAATTCAAAATTTTGGGACCAAATTGTCCTTTTGGAAATTTAATGGCATTTTGGTAAATTTGAAGGAATCAAAGGATATTTTGGTAATTTTGATCAAAGGATATATAACATTGCCTAGGACACTGAAAGATAGAGAATAATTCACTAATCAGTAACTTGGAAAACTCCAAATTAGGTTTTTCTTAAAAAATTAATCAAAGACAATTCTAGAAGCAAAATAAAGAAAGAAAAATCATGGAAGTATCATATGAATTTTGAAAATTTTTAATGACCCTAAACCAATCAAGTGATCGAGGAATTCTCGAAAAGCATTTCCAGTAAGTTAAAGTAACTTATTATGCATAAAGTAAATTGTGGGATTGATAATTGTCACATGTCATCATCTAATAAAGAGATAAAAAGTAGACAATATATTATGACTATGTAGTAGAATGTATTAGAGTAAAGTTACTTTATGAGTCCAAATGGGTCCTACAATTTAAAGACACATAAGAACAGATTTTTAAGTCTTCTAAGAGCTTCCAAGAGGCCATTTTCATGCAGCACAACAGGAGAGGGAGAGGGTGGTGTGAAGCTCCAAGGGAGGAAGATTGAAGCCAAAAATCCAAAGAATGTAGTGAATCATGCATGAAATCTCTTATATTTCATTATTCTAAGCCTTCCTCTTCAATTCTAAGCATTATTTTTTTAGACTTATGGAGTATTTTGGTGCTGTAAAAGTTACATTTTTGAGAGAGAAAATGAGAAAGATTGGGATTTAGAAGTAATAGATGCTAGAAATCAACTCTATGCATGATTTGGAACCTAGCTTGTTTGAGT
>JANTPZ010008199.1:0-12577 GCA_025593235.1 Vachellia pachyceras | reverse complement strand
TTGGCCTAGTGGTAAGCGCTTGATCCTAACAATTGGTATCAGAGCCAAGGTCATGGGTTCGATTCCCAGCAGGACAATTGCTGAGGGGGAGATTGTTGCCAAGGTGTGGCATCAATTGTCCCATGGCAGAGGCCCGAGGGGCCAAGTCATAGTCGAACCATGGCGCTTGGGCGTCTGCTCTACTGTGGGTTAAGGAAATAGAGTTGCGCCCTAACTAATAGCTATAACTTTTGGCCTAGTGGTAAGCGTTTGATCCTAACATTTAGTACCTATAGCTACACGAGTTATTCCTTTTAAGAAAATCTAGACTTGATTAAATGCATTTTACTCTCAAAAAAGAACTATCAACTTGCCTTTCTCTCTGAGGTGGGCCTCTATAGGCTATTGCAAGAGGTCTGAAAAATAGGTTGAGTTGTAAATGGTATTGTTTGTTACTTTATAGGTTTTATGTTGGGAAATTTACATTCAGATCTTAAATAAAAGAATCAATGAACAAAAAATCTTAAAGATTTACAAAGTTACCATAAGGTTCCAGGAGTAGTTGCTGAGGTTGTTAGTGAATGATGGTAAGATTATTAATGACAACCTCAGCAGTTACTCGTGGGACCTTACGACAATTTTGTGAATTTTTAGGACTTTTTATTCATTAATTCTCGTATTTGGAACTTAATTGTAAATTTCCCTTTTATGTTTTCCATCATGGATGGATCGATCTAAGAAACAAATTAGATTTAATATGTACATGAATCAATCAATTATACAAATTTAGATAAATTATCACATAAAGAAGTAAAAACGATTTACACCTCTTTTTTTTTACTATAAGAATGAAGTTTGTGTGGGTTGGGTTTTGAGAGTCACTATAGTTAAGACATATCTATAGACTTAAAAAACGTTTACAGATGATTTATAAATAATCTATTAACAAGATTAACCTCATGCAATCAGAAGAGTAACTAAGCTACAAATAAATACTTGGTAAATATGATTCCCCCCCCCCAGTGAAGTAGCCAAAAAATTGTGCGTATTGGGATGGTTGGATTCCACTTGAGGGTCACTTTAATGTTAGATATGGTGCGTATGAGTCCCTTTATTTCTAAATAAGCGTAGTGTTACCGTAATAGGCTCAATTATAACTAATTAATGGAAAGAAAACGAGGGAACGGGAAAGATTTATTTACAAATAATCAGCTTTATTAATGCCCGGAAAATAATCAATTACAATCATATATATATATGCAAACTAAATAACTTGTTTTTCAAGAAATGAATACCCGTAATTGGCCCTGGTCCCTCCACCTCAGCCTTAGATCGTTGCAAATTTCTTTCTTTCTTTCTGCGGTCATCACAAAAGATTTAGGATCAACTAACATGGGCCAAAGTCGAACCAAAGTGTAGGTGATTTATCAGCTTGTTTGGCAAATCGTTGAGTAGAACCAAAAGCACGTTCAACAGTGTTTTGAGGTAAAACGAGATAATCTCGTTCACATATTTACTTCGACTTGCGTAAAAGTACTTCTCAACCACGTTTTCAAGCGGACTCATTGATAGCTATAGATCTTTGTAGAAGCAAATTTGTCCTTGTTAACTGTAATGCACTGCATCAAATTATTTGCATGGAAGCTTCACAAGAGAGAGAGAGAGAAAGGCAGATTCATTATTCAAAATATCCCGTTCCAAAAGCTAGATACTTCATTTACAGAAATCAAAAAAATGTTTAAGCTAATTTTTTTAAAATGTGTTGATTTTTTTTAATGGTCTCTTTAATCACTGTGCATTGAACTCGCTCATCAATAGAAATATTTTAACTATATACAATCAATCAGAATAGACAGAGAAAAATTTAAAAATTTGAGGAGTAGAATAAATTGGGGTTTTTCATCTAAGACTGGAGTCTAAGTTATTTATTTAAATGGCTACTTATAGTTAGCTTCGGAATAATTAATCTTAAATAAGAATTAGGATGTGACTAAATAGGGGAAGCTTTTTGACATGCAAAAATCACAATGGAGCAAGGAGGGAATAATGAACGGTTGGACACGAAGCCAACACAGCATCGCACGTTTATAGTGAAGCTGTATTCCTCAAATAGAAACGTACATGCCTGATTAAGGGTTTGTTTAGAAGTAATTTTTAGAATAGCTTTAACCGATTCCGAAGTAAAACCTAATTTTTTAGGAAATATTTTTACGAATTCCGAGGAAAAATATAAGTTTCAAAACCTAGGTAAGAAAGAGGAAATATAAAGAAAGAAAAAGTAAGAATGATAAAATTTATAAGGAGAGAGGGTGTGAGTTGACAGCAAAATAACTTTTTTAAAAACATAGGTTTTAAACCAAGGTTTTGTATCCAAAATAGCTTTTCTAAAAAATGTGAGTACTTGGACAAAACCTGGGTTTTGAAATAAAGCTTAGATTTTGAAATCAAACATAAGTTTCAGGAATGACGTCCAAATAAGCTCTAATTCTTCATCAAATATCAATATCAATATTAGTGCGTTTGAAATATAAAACACTCATCTCTTAGTATTCATTTTGAGCATGTTTTGTATAGACTAAAAAAAATCTCAAACCTTCTTAACTCTAGTTAAAATTCAATAGATATCTCTATTTAATATTTATTATAACACATCATGGAGTAAAGTCAACACATAATTAATGAAAGGTCAAATTGTATACTACATAAAAAATTTAATAAAGAGACTTATAAATTGGATGAGATAAAATATTTTCTCACTATCTTAGGAGTAGTTACTTTTAAATTTATTGTAAATGATACTCTCTCCACATTATTCTCGAGCCTCCGCCACCGTTCGAATTTACTAACTCACGTGTCAAGCTCGCCTCACACTAACTACAGATAATAAGTTTGATAAGTTGTGAAAAAGTTGCTGAATCATAACATGAAAATTTAAAAAATTAAATGTTTAGATTGATACTATTAATTATTCTCATACTATTTTATGTGTACTGCCTCAAATTCTTCCAGAAGACAATCAATAGCACGATATGTATCTAAATTTCAACTTGGAGTTCAAAGTTCCAAAGTTTGTGGGTTCTTCAGGTCGATTTTATGCATCTCTATATATATATCGATCTATTTTTTTAATATTGTAATATAATACTGGGTACTTTGATACGATAGTAAATTTGAATGATTGAAACCTGATTTATAAATAAAGATATAAAATGGGGGGGGGAATGCTGGTTTGCGCCAACCAGCTTAATGCCTTAGATACCCGGTTTTTTCTGTGAGATATATATACCAGAATCTTAAAATAAATAACGAATCAAGTTAAGTGGTCACCCCTTAAATAAAGAAGAAGAAGAAGAAGAAGAAGAAGAAGAAGAAGAAGAAGAAGAAGAAGAAGACTCCATGGTGTAACAAATAAAGAGGAAGATATAAGAAAAGTGCAGCTGATTAAAGTTGGGTTGTTTTACAGAAGACCTTGTAGCAGCAAAGTGTTATAAAAACTCTCCTATAATGAAAGATACGGGTGATTCCGCCAGTAACCTCGTTTACCCTTTTAATTTAAGAAAAAGGAGTTGGGGTTGGTTAGCTTTTTGATCAGTGGTGAATCACAAGATTACCTAACAAACATATATAAAAGAGACACAAGACCAGCACAGAAATGGGGAAGCATGCATGCGTTGGACTTGGAGATTGTTAGGTGCAGAATTTCAAAGCGGCTTTTGAACTTGGGAGATACTCTATCGATATGGTTGTTGTGTTGGTGGTCCACTATACACCGCAACACCTGGCCATATATCATTAATTATGTGGCAATGAGGTAGACAGCTTTGCGACTTCCATTAGACCCAGAAAATTAGGTCCCGCCGGCAACAACAGGAACCTATTCATATTTAATATATACATTACTTGGTCCCATGATGTTTTCTTCTCTCTCTGTACGTTGAGATCCATACAGTAGCTCCCCAACCTAGCCGCCATCGCTAGGGTTTTCATTATTCACCGACGCCACCTCAGCCCTTCATTAAACTTGTTTTTGTTTCCAAAGTTATATGTGATGAGAATAATGTTATTTTGTTTTGGAGAAGGAAAATACACAATCACACAGTGGTGGAGCTACTCATGGTTGAGGGTGGGCAAATACCCACAATCAAATTTTTTACATGTATGTAAATAATTATTAGATTTTTATTATGCATCCACTGATTTTTAAGATTTGAACCCACACCTAAATTATCTATACTAACAAGTTTGTTGTCATTTATTTAAAAATAAAAAAATTGCTCTCACTGTTAAAGGGTCTTGGCTCCGCCATTGCAATCACATGTGTATGTGTATATGTATGACTGCATGATTCGGGTTTGTCTCTGCAGTATCTATTTTAATCTGTAAATTAAACTTGGTGGTTTAAAAAATGGCATTAGAGGCAACACATTAGAGAGGCATTAGTTGGATGACACTTAGCCCACGTACCCTCCTGCACATTACGTTGAAAAAGGTGACGATATACTTTTCACATTAGATTAAGAAAGGGAAATTTTGCTGGAAAATCACACCCCTAACATAATTCATTACTCACATTAAAGGTATCTAATGATCCACATAATAAGCGGGTGCAACTTTATTTTATTGTGTTCATATGTTTTCCATTTTGTTCATAGTTGAAGAAAAATCATTACCACTAAAGATACCTTAGGATGTGAAATTTTCAGCAATATATCATTATTTTTTTTGCGCAACTTGTTCAATAAGCTTTCCCCTTTTACATCCGAATCCAACCCATATAACGCCCTTGACTATGGTAGGTGAGTCTTTCAACCGGGATTTATGCATTATTATTTTAATAATATTTTTTTATTTTTTTAAAGTAAATTCTGGGTTTCAATTATGTGGTGGGTTGAGAAAAGTAATGAGAACATATTTTGGTTATTCCCACTGCTGTGGATACGAGCCACGCAAGTGAGCACTAAACATTGCGATATGTATGCGTGGTTCCTACATGACATAATATATATAGTAAAGCATATATATATATAGGGCCCTGGTGTGAACTTGCTTTTCCATTTTTATTTTCCAAAGTATCCTCTTTTGCAAAAAAAGGGCTGAACAAAAGTTGAGGACAAGATCATGTTGAACTTTAATTTCAATTATCACGTACATCAATTGAATCAATTATACCATTTATCATTATTCTTTTACCCCCAGCAGATAGATATGCAATCATGTCCACCAATTTTCATTGGAACACGTCCAATTTATTTTAAATCTCCTTAATTTGCTTCTGCATTATCATTGTTTTTTTTAAAAAAAAATGCCTCAAGCTTTTTTCTTTGGACATCACATAATAATGCAATCCAATTTCTCCGGTTAATAGACTTGAACCTAATTGACTCATTTGAACACTCGCTTATGTGATCCACAGATATTTAGATTCACATTTCAGTATAAATATTGTGTAATAGCATGTAACAGCCAGATTTAAACGTCGATCCAAACATTTGTGTGGTTTATTTGTTTGGTGTGGTTTATTTGTTTGGTTAGGAGGAGTTGGATTATATTGGATCCGTCTAGAAAACGATATAGATATAGAACTACTTTTAAATAAATTAAAATAAATATATAAAATATTGAATATGTTTTTGAGGAATAGATAAATTTTTGTTATTAATGGTTTTATGGTAATGTTGGAGGTTTATTTATTTTAGCATCGTGGATCGCGAGGCTGAGGGCCTCAGGCCAAGGGGCAAAAAAGTGCGTGTGTCACGTACGCGCGCGTGTACGGCATGCATGAGTGTGTGTGGTGTAACTCACTGACTTCTCTGGACAGGACACGTGTATGGAAAAGAATATTTAATACTACATATAAGGTCAATTTGGGAACACAGTAGAGAATTACTTTTACGTAAACCGAGGTAAATATGTGAAGGAGATTATCCCGTTTTACAAAAAATACTATTGAACGTATTTTTAACTCTCCTCAACGCTTCATCAAAGAAGCTGATAAAATGGCCGGTAGAAAAAATTAAACACACCTTCTAAAAGGCTATATATAGGGTTGAGCGAGTAATTGAAGAACCCTAATATTATATAATGTGATAATTAATAAATGTTTTATTGAATGAGATCATATATCATAAGTGAAAAAAACCATTGATTCTTCTTCTAGGAAAATTAAATACCTTCTTTTTGAATACCTTGTTTTTTAAGTAACGAGGGCATTTCATTCCCCAGTATCCCGGATCCTTTCGGATCCAGACTAATCCGGGGTCGTCCCGAAGTGCGTCGGGACTTCCCAGGGCTTGAGCCCAAGACCTGGCAGGTACGCGGAGCCTTGCCTTCCCCTGGACAACCAGTCAGACCAACCCCCGGGCTTCTTTTTGAATACTTTAACGTTAACTTATGTGTCTTGTAACATTAAGGGCTTGTTTGGAAACCTATTCTGAAATCTAGGTTTGGTTTCAAAACCTAGGTTTTACTTCAAAACTGAGGTTTTGTCCAAGTAAAAATTTTTTTCACAAAAACTATTTTGGTTATAAAAACTCGATTTGAAACCTAGGTTTTCTTTTTCTTATTTTTGCATCTTTCTTCTACTTTTTCATCTTTTCTCTTTCATACTTTTTTCCTTCTTTCTCTTTCATCTTTTCTAATTTTTCCCTTCTTTCTTTGTCATATTTCCCACTTTTTTCTTTATCTTTCATTTTTCCTACTTTTTCTTTCTTCTCTTTCATCTTTCCTACTTTTCATTCTTTCTCTTTCCTCTTTCCTACCCACTTTTTTGCCTCGGAATCCACAAAAGCTAATGTGACTGTTTGGCAATACGTTTGCCACCCCAAAAGCACGTTCAACAGTGTTTTTTTTGTAAAACGAGATAATCTTATTCATATATTTACTTCGACTTGTGTAAAAGTACTTCTTTATCACTTTACCAAACGGACCCAATAACTTTCTAAACATAAATCACTTTTCAAAACCTAGGTTTTGCCTCGGAATCTGTAAAAGATATTTTTAAAATCTATTCTCTAAAACCTAGGTTTTACCTTGGAATCTGTAAAAGCTATTTTCAAAATCACATCCAAACAAGTTATAAGGAAATCTGATATTTCATCTAGAGCTTGAAAGAGTTTAATTAGTAGAGTGCATTAATAATTAATTTTCCCTCGCTTGATGATTGAGGCATGTCACATATTCTAACATGTGCTTAATTACGTGTATGAGTGTATTTGTCTAGGTATATTTTTGACTGTCTTAATTGTCAAGTTGAAAAAAAAAATACTCGACGCATTTTAAATATGGTGGGATTCAATTTGCAACCATTTAATTTTATAAAGCAATAGCAAAACCAGTAAGGCAATGCCCCAAACCCAAATTATATTCTTCAATCAAAATAAATTCTGACACATCAATTACTACCTCCTATAATTGGTATACGATTTATTTTAATCTTCAATAAAAAAATTATACCACCCGAACTTGAAGAAAAAAATTATTCCTGTTTATATGTCTACCGTTTAAATAGATTCATTAGTATATATATATTCCTTTAATTACATACCTTGTATAAGTGCGAAGTATAAGCAATAGCTGCTTAAATAAATTATGATTACATTAGAATCTTTTTTAAAAATTCTGGTATATAACATATTTTCTAATTAATGTATCGATCGAAAATCTCAAAAGCCACATGTGAAGATAAACTGATGTAGTGACCCTTTCTTTCACGTATTGGACCCATTTGGAAAAGTAGTGAGGAAGTGTTTTTATGAAAGTTGAGGTAAATATGTGGAAGAGATTTTCTCGTTTTACGAAAAACACTGTTGAATGGGTTTTTAGAAAATTTAGAAGTATTGCCAAATAGGCGAAAAAAATCAGTTAACGCAATTGTGTACATTGACTGTTTCGGCCTAGAATTTGTACATTGGCCTGCCGCACAATCATCAACTATATATACTCCATTTATATATACAAACAATACGTACAAAATGAATATACTGGTAGATAAACTAGAGTTAATTACCAATAAATTAAAGTTTCCATCGATGGATCCTTAAATATATATCCACGCACGTGTATCCAGTCCAAGTCTTAGAGAAAGTAATTATCACAATTGAAGTTCGTAATTATTACAATTTTATTATTCCTGTCACTGTCTTCGAATTTGCATTATTGGCAGGGTTCGTGTTATTACGATGGAGACGGAGTCATAATGCAGAGAGCCAGAGATGAATCAGATGGTTACGTCTCTTCAATGCTACTAACTTGTTCATGTGATGCTCTTTTTTTTTTTTGTACACGTACATGCATTATCTGATTTTCGATGATGATAACAACGTTATTATTGTTAATGATGTTTTGACATATGTGTCCTAATTGCCATTTGCTTTCTAAATATAAAAAACAAGTGACATATATATAGAATCAAATTCATTAGCTGCAGAAGTGTCGTAAGTGATTTCAGTATAGGAAGGATCTGTATAAACCAAGAATGAATACCCTGCAACATCATCAAACAATTCAAATCATCTATCACTTTTAAATACTACAATCATTTTTTAATCTTTCATTTGTTTTTTTATCTCTCAGTCAAACAATTATAAAGATCCACCTATAGTCACCATTCTGTATGAGCTATCACTAAAAAGCTCACGTCATGCACAATTCTTAGTGACTAGCTAATTAAACCTAATTGTTCACACACACACACATATGAAAGCTTTTAACATATCATGGATTATTAGAATAGCACAGCAGCAGTCGCGGACTGAGAATCTTGACTCAGAGAGTTTAAGATAAGTGAGATTTATTCTTAATATGTTTTGAGAAGAATTTGAGTAACAATTTAGTAGATTCAAAATTAGCAAATGAGTTGGTGTAAAATAAATCACATAATACTAACATATATCTAATTTTCAGGAAGTCACAGGGAGTAATTGAACCCGCTCACATACAAGCAGATCCACCCATGCACAGCAGAACTAATCATTCCTGTAATAAATCTAGGAAAGAGAGAGAGGAGGAAGAACGTGGTATCCTGTATTACATTTTAATTTATTACTACTTCCGTTTTCACTTGCTTTTTATTCAGAGGCGCTCATGATTATAAACTAATTAGTAATTAATTACTTCTCTTTCATTGCATTGAACGAAATTAATGTGTGGGCGAATTACGATCATTTCAAAAATCGTGTCACTTTCAACTGTTTTTGTCCATTTCTCTAACATCGTAATCATAATTTATGACTCGGGGGCATTTCGCATGAACGGTGCAAATTGCTTTTGTTGATAGTCTTTTGAAAGAGAAAAAAAGAGGGGGGAAAGCGAAAGCAAAAGTACAATCAGAATCAGAATCTCTTAAAGCTATATGAGCTTTGACAATTAACATGGGGACAATTCGTACGAAACTGCCTCTTGTGGGCTTTAACCCTGTATATGTGTGAACAAAAACACAGATTACATGAAAATATCGAACCATATCATATTATATAAAGTACAATCATATATAGAGAGATCATAGATATAGAAATCTACATCGTCTTTGCCCCCTATATACGTTTCTTAAATGGTATTACAAGAGCAAGTTTAAAGGAACCCTCATTGTACTGCAGACGCAGAGAGAGAGAGAGGGGGAGAGAGAGACAGATCGAGAGAGGCACATGCAACCAGCAACTTCCGAAACCACAAATCTTAACTTCCTCAAACCTTCGAACTGATCTCCCTTTCTCCTTCAGTTTTGTTGTTCCTGACTTTGTTGTTGTCGTCATCGTTCTTCTCTGTCTGCTCTTGAATATCCTTCTCCTGTTTCCCTGCAACCTCGATATCTTCAGCTGGCAGAGAGACGACTAGCTCTTTCTCGTCCACGGTGGTCACGGTGGTAATGGCGGCGTTTTCTATGTCCCCTTTGTGTTCTGGGAGCTTCTGCTCCTGTGCGGGCTTGTGATTTCTGTACACTGCATACAACACCATCTGAATCGTCCCAAAAGCAAGACCCACAAAGTTCGGGAGCTGTCCAGAAATAAATCACACAAGTAAAAAAGTAAGTAAAATATATCACGATGTTATCATCATATACTTTTTTTACAAAAGAAAAACCAAATTGTGAAACTGAGAACTTACAGAGATATAGATATCTCTAAGGAGAACACCGTAAGTAAGCCACATAACAGCACTGAGGGTAAGGAGGAATGAAAGACCGAAGGGCATGAACTCCACGCTCTTGGTGCGAATAACCACTCTCTGAGTACGTAATTGCAAATATGAGTGTATATGTAAGAACATAACAAGTCGTATATATGTGTGTTGGTGTGTGCTTTTGTGTGTGTGTATGAGGGGGAGTACTCACAATAATGCTTAGAGGCGCAACGAAGACACTAGTAGAGAAGACGACACAAATCCAACCCAGAAGCTCAATGCGAGCTGCGCGTTCTTTGGAAAGGAGATGCGTCAGGAGGACGATGATGCAAATGCCACCAAAGTTCAGGAGAAGAATGAGCCTGAGGGTGAACACCCTGGCTTTCTTGGGGCAATAAGTGACGTAAATGGCAAGGTAAATGATCTCAATGACGCAGCCCACGGCATTTATGGTGATGATCAGGAACTCTCCGGTCTTTATATACGCATAGAATATCCAAAGCATTGCACTGAACAGAGCAGCCACATAAGGAATCGACTGAAACCCCTCCGTCGATTTCTTCTTGCACACCCTGTAAAAGGTCGGCCTACATCCAATATAAAGTCTCACAGATTAATAACTAAGCATGTCACAGCCGCAGAAATATGAATAAATGGATGAAGAAACTCATAAAAGTATGTGTACATGGATATATACTTACAGGGGTGCTAGGAAGCACATGAAGGAGACAATGTTTCCGAAGATACCAACGATGAAAGCTGCGGGAGGAGCCATGGCTTGATTTGGAATATGAGAAAATCTCTCTCTCTCTCTCTATCTCTCTCTCTTCTCTCTCTGAGTCTGAGTTTGAGAAATCCCTAATGGAAGGGAGAGAAGGGAAGATGGGTGTGAAGATTTGGAAGCTTGAAACCCTGCCACGGAAGAAACAGAAGCGGGGAGGTGCCTTATATATAGGGCAATACCAATCTCTCATGCATATATACATGCATGGGGGGATATATAGTCATATATATGCCATGCATGGTAACTAGTTAGCTTGGGTAGCTCTATTATTAATAATATTATTGGCACGGGATTGCATGGACACCATGCAATTCAAGTATATGAATCAACTAGCAGTGATAATATCGAAGGACCGCTTTCAGAAAAACAAAGCAGTAGCCATCTGTTGTACAGGAGGCTCATGCACCCATCTCCATGAATTGTACTGCCAGCTCAGCACGTTATTATTGCAAGTGGTTGGTGTATTGTAGCTCTGCATTTAATGCTCTCCGGCCAGCCCCCTGCCTTCTACCACGCGTTACGTGTACCCTTGATGTAGCTTTACCACTTCTAAACGCACCCTTTAATCCTTTTTCCCCCCTCTCTTTCTCATACCTCCCTTAAGCTTATAGTTATATGACCAATATCTTATGCTCAATCAATCATATCTGTACACGTAAGGTTTTTTCCAGAAATCGGGTCCCAACCCATCTAGCTGAACCCACTCTTGTTTATCACTAGCCGTTTACACTACTTGACAATTTAAGAGTTCATTTGTTAGTTACTTTGTTATGAATCAAAAGTTTGTACCTTAATTCCTATGTTGATTTCACTGCTTTTTACCACATATTAACCCTCTCTCGATCGTCTGAATATTATGATGTTGAGTAGGGAAAAATTACTAGGTTATAGATCATGGGCTGGTGTTGACGTGGCGAGAGGTGTGATGAGGTACAACCTGGCGCCAAATCAGCGCATGTAAGCTATATTAGATATTAGGCTACCAAATTTTCATGGGTAGTAAGTGAAAAGTGGACACTTGTAAAACGGAGGGAGATGAGAGATGAGTGCTTTTAGAAGTGGTCCTGGCAGGTAAGCATAGGGATCTTTTTGTTTGGAAGGTGACTGAAGAAGATTTGGCTACAGAGCTAGGGAGAAGAGCGACGAATCCAGCTGGTGATGAGAACTTTTTTGACTGATCACCCGTGATGATCAGAATTCAAAGTCTACGAGTCCATCCTGATTAAGCCGCGTGTCACAGACAGGTATAGCTATCTGCCCATTTCACAGGCATACGCTTTCGTTTGCATTCAACAATACATATAATGCCCCATATTCACACCTCTTTTTATAAATTCTCATGGATTGTTAATCATAAATACTCATATATATATATATATATATATATAGTATCATGTAAAAACGAGTTCTTGCGTAAATGATCCGCACTTAATTTCGTCTAAAACAGTACTCCCCTCTCTTGCTAGTTTAATTCGCCCACGTTTGCAAATGATCTCATGAAGCATTAAATGTTTTCTTATGCATGCCGAGATTTGATAAAGATGATAAAAGAGAGTAAGTACATATTAATATATAACGACGGAGTTTGTGTAATCGACCAGAATTTTATAACAAATCCAACGTTTTAAACTGTTTTTGTTTTCATTGACACGTATGAATTAACTATGAATGGTTTGTGTACTCGAGAACAATTTCAGT
>JANTPZ010008198.1:0-10778 GCA_025593235.1 Vachellia pachyceras | reverse complement strand
ACAGCCTCTGATCAAGTTCAGGACGTGGTACAGCCATGAATACCAGGACTACCTCATCATGGAGAAGCCCCATTTCTTCGTTGGCTTGGTCTGGCTTGAGCTCATCTTCCAGTGGCCCATCGCTCTCATGAATATCTACGGCATTCTCGCCGCCAAGTCTTGGTTCAACACCACCTGCCTCGTCTACGGCGTTTCTGTCTTCGCCTCCATGGTATCTATTTAATCTCCTTTCCTATTCTCTTCCATTAAGGGCTTGTTTGGCAGCCCTGTTTTGAAAACCTAGGTTTTAAAACTTAGGTTTGAAATCTAGGTTTTCTCTTTCATACTCTCTTTTTATTACTTTTTTTCTCTTTTCTCTTTCTTACCTTTTCTCTCTTTCTCTTTCTTACTTTCCTCTTTCCTACCCACTCTTTCTTACTTTTTTGCCTCGGAATCCGTAAAAGCTATAATTTTCCAAACTTAAATCACTTTTCAAAACCTAGGTTTTACCTCGGAATCTGTGAAACCTAGGTTTCAAAATCACTTCCAAACAAGCCCTAAAAAGACACATGCTTTCCATCAGATCTCGCCGTCATAAATGCATTTCTGAACAAATTTTTTTTTGGGGGGACATGGTTAGTACATTATTTTCTTTTTTGGATCTTAAAAAAGAGGCAGAATTCGTATTTTGTCAGGCTACCTGTGTCGTCAACCAGAAATAGTCAGCAAATATCGATTATATTGTTTAAAATCAACTAAAAACAAGAATTAGGGCTGTGGAAACTTATCCGAGAGTAGCATCAAAACCTGGATAACCTTTGTTCTTGTGCGTGTTTGAATTGCAGGCTGCAGTTTTAGGAGAATTGATGGGTTCTGGGAGAGGATCAGAGAAGCTAGTGATGGTTTACTTCTCTTGTATGGTGTTTAGTGTTATAGCAACCCTGCGAGGCTTCATGCCCAATTGCAGCTCAGTTTCCTCTGGCAATGCAAAGAGAATTCTCAGGAAAAAGCGAGCTTGAATCAAGCAAACACTAATTAATTTGCATTACCACCACATTTCACTTATTATTAGTTCTGCTTAATTTCGTCATTTAATTTAGTTCAGATTTCTCCCATTTCTTGCTTCCTTTGGGTCATGTAATTTTGTACGGCTCTGATTCTTTTTTGGGATCCATATTTGGCTAATTTCGGGGGAATACTATCAGTTTGATTACTATACACAATGTTTTTTTAATTGATATGCTTCCCGGTCAACTTCTTTTTACGTAACATTTTGCCATACGATTAAAACAATAGTTGTACTTTTTATTTGGTACACAGTTTTTTTTTCCTATTTCGTAGCTGTCTTGAGTGCAACCGATTTAATAATGACAAACAATTAAGTAATATATAAATTTTAAAATTGTGACTAATCTTGTAGCGTAACCATTTCGAGAGATAATAGAAATTAACCTTTTTTTCTCTTTGCAAGGCCAACTCGTTGGATCATCCAACATTTCCATTGTAACGAATACAAAATGAAAAGTTAAAATAATTACGTAAACGAAACGAAAAGGACTTCATGAATATTAGCAGAATAAGCAGCAGCATCGACTCCAAAACTCTGAAAATGGTAGAGAATTAAGCAGTGAACACTTAGTGGGTGCAAGCTAGTGCTTAATTCTGATACACAAGGGGAAAAAACAAATGAAGGAAGAGAGATAGATAGCAATGGAGGTGACATGAAAGCTAAAGACCTAGTTATCCAAAAATTAAAGCTAGCTAACCCTAAAAATGTAGTCTTGGATAGAATAGGGAGTAATTAAAAGGGGCAAAGTTTAATTTAAAGCTCATATGACATTTTGGGTAAATGGAGGGAAGTCAAATCCCGAACCTCAATCCTCTCAGTAACCTTTTGAACAACTGAGAAGGTCTCGTACAAATAAGGTGCGCTCTTGACTTCACACCATGCCTTCCCATTCTCCATATATATATCTATAACGCCTCTCATCTCCAATTCCTCCTAATCAAACTGCAACACAACCAACCAATCGAACAGACCATTACAGTAATTAATAACAGCCACAATAATTATCACAATTCTGTGGGGATTATGGAGCAGTTACGTATACAGTTTATTTAGTTGGGAGGATGGATATAATTACTAAAAAGTCGCAAGTGAGCAATTTTCTGTACAGGAAGTGACACAAAATTGATATTGCTCACTTGTTATTGAGTCTTTTTAGCATAGTGATTTTCCCCATAAATGTCTCTTACATCAACATTGAATAGATCAGAGGGTAATGCACAGATGATATAATTAAGCTCAGGTCAGCTTACCTAATTAAGAAATCAGTCTAATATGGCGGTGATGAAGGATCATGATTAGGCAGTTCACAGGATAAAGAAGCCTTAATTCTCTCAACAGTGCAGGCAATGAGATTATTGACGGTGGCAACAGATCCAAGAGAGAGTTTGGCTGTGGGAACCGAGTCAACCAAAATTTGGAAGGCAACGGTCAGGAGAGATCCACCATGTGCAGTGGTGGTTCCATCTGGCAGTATAGCAAATCCAGAAGGAAGGAGTGCCACGTAATCAGGATCGCCTCCATTCAGAACCAAGTTCATTGCAGCTATATCCACTGGTGCATATACCACAAACGACCCCGTTGTGTCTCTGCAGCTTTCTTGCAGTATCAACATATTGCTTTGGCTTGAATTCGCACTCTACATTGCACAATTATATATATGTATATCCATGTTATTATTCAAATTTGCCACATAATGGTCTGGAAAATAATAATGAGGCCTCTCAATATTACTTATCAGTTGTGAACTTACATTTACCCGAAGTAGTGATACACAATTCCCTGTGTCCTGGCCATTAGCTATATGTTCCATTTCATGGACGACTCCACCATTCGAAAGAATATCCCACTGTATCGAAAGTGTTTAACCAAAACAGATCAATATATAGTACTATACTATGCATAAGTAAACGGATATTTGAAGCTTTGCATGCGATGTACATATATACGTACCTCGTTTCTGGAATTCTCATCACGAAGGAAATCAAAGATTCTATTAGGAGGAACTGGAAGCCAAAAAGAAGTTGCAGCACTGAGAACAATGCCAGGAGGCCTTCCCGGGTCATCTACACTCTTACGGGTCATGACCCTTACGTCATCAGCCCCAGTTCCAGACAGTGTAGTCCACGTGTGAGCAGTAGAAGCGCTCACTCCTGCACAAAAACTCATCACCATTCTCTCTGCCAGTTTCAGCATACTCTTCCTCCCTTCTTGATTCGTTATCACTGCAACACAATACAATAGTTATATTATCTTTAGCTATGTATATAGAAATCATAATTGAAGATGAAAGCTGAATTTATACAACATATATATACCTCCAACATCACCGGTCGGAATATTGGTTGCCATGGAACTAGCAAACCTTTCACATTGTCGATCCAAGGTAGCCACCCAACGTTTTGCCCCAAAAGCATATCCAGAGCTCACAAGCTGCTTGTATAGATCATGAACTCCTTTATCGTCCACCTCAACATGCTCAACCCACGTCACCTAAGCCATCAAGTTTTTCCAAGGCATCATCACTATATAGACAAGTCGTATTAATCAAACAATAATACCAAAAGATGTATATGCTTGTCTAACTACCTTTGAGTAGCCATTAGGCATTTCATGAATTAAGCAGCCGGAAGGCCTTCGTCTACATCTAACCGAAGGGCTAGGGCGCAAATTATCCAACGACACATCCACCACCGCCCATGTCCCTTCACTGTGCTGTTTGCAATATCTTACAAAATAACTCTCTCGAGTTGGCACTAGAGGTGTGGGTACTTGCAGCTCCGCCGTCATCTGCACAATCAATCACAAGTTCGTTTCAATTTTCTGTGCTATTAATTTCAGAGGAGATTAAAGGATACGAAGTTCTGAATTTTCATAAATATGTACCACTTGCAAGGCTCCATTGTAGTTCCCAGCCACCCCTGTTGATAATACTTCCAGAGTCATTGCTCTTGAGACTATACCCGAGAACACTGTAGACCACTGATTCTGATTTTGAAAAATCAATAAAACGAAATGTCAAGTGCAGAAACATATATAAGGTGGTAATTAAAAAGAAGAAGGAATGACCAAATATAATAAGATTGCAGAAGCCCTAATATGTGCCTACCACATCCATGAGAATCTCAACAAGGCTAATATGATTCATGATAACAACAGCGGTTTCTCGGGAAGCTTCACACTTGAATCCGGCAGGTTTGGGACCAATCCCACGAGGGAAACTTCTGATATATTCATCCTCGTTAAGCACAGTGGTGGTTCCATCAAGAGTGGTCATCCATAAGGGCTCACCCATTTGCGCCATTCTGACCAGCTCTTCCATGGCAGCCACAGCTAGCTCTATTATCATTGGCTTATCAGCCTCGCTAGGCCCACTCATAGACCTAACAATATCTCCACCTCCATATACGTCCCCACCAAAACCACTCACACACAGTTCCAGTGGCCTCGGAGGAATACTTGTTGGGGGAAGCAGTGGATAGTTCACCACTGGCTTCCCCACGTACTTTGCAGCAATTGCTGAAATCCTGTCAATCTGAACATATAACGGCAAACAAAAGTGTACAGTGCCACATTTAACATATATTTCGTACTTAGCTTACTCGAACTATGATATTCCAAAATTTTTGGATTACTGTATTGTACCTCTTCTCGTAGGCGAGCATTTTCCATTCTCAAATGATGCTCATCAAAAGACATTTCACCTATAGAGGTTGGTCCACCGCAGTTTGGACATGAGGCATTGCTAAGAGCTTCCCTATACCTCATGTTGTCTGCTCGAAGCTTCTCGTTTTCGGCTCTAAGTTGTGAGTTCTCTTGCCGCTCATGGTGGGTCTGTAATAATTAACACACCATATGAGATATATATTGAAGGGGTTTAGCACCTAAAACATTGCATTAGCTTACCTTCATCTGAGTTCGCTTGTTTTGAAACCAAAACTTGACCTGCAATGGCTCTAACCCTAATTCCCGGCTCAGTTCCTTTCTCTGCTTGTCATCTGGATGCGGACACTCCTTAAAGAAACTGGAAAAATAAAATAAAATGTAGTTCTCATTGAGATATCAGTATATATGGGAAATTGAGAGGAAGAAAGTGGATGTGTTAGTTATATTGGGTTCGCATTCGTACGCTTCCATTTCCTGGATCTGGTTCTGGGTGTGGCGGTGGTAGCGCTTCTTCTTATTGGGACGTGGGTCATGGTCATCGCCGGAGGCGGCTTCCTGGTTTTCGCTGCCGGACTTGGTGGCACTGTCGAAGTCTTCTTCTCGGATGCGTGGGACGTCGCTCTCGGAGGTGTTGGGAGCCATGTCCAGTGGGTGTAGCTGAACTTCCATGATGTTTGGCTGGAACATATCTACAGATCTTTAAGATTCCCAAAGCTTATGGTTTTCAATCTAACAAACACAATACCAGAAAATAGTACCTCTGAAAAAAGAAATTAGACAACAACGTTTTCTAACACACACTGCTACTTATGTTCATGCTTCAAAGTATTTTACCATTATTTTTTACAACTAAAAAAGCCGGGTAGAAAGGGATTTGACTAGTTTTTTTTCAGCGTAGGGTAAAGTATACCTAATGGTGTAAAAGTCAGTAGATTTGAACAGTGAGAGAAGAAAGGATGACGCGGTTTCCGCATATCGAGAAGGATTTATGTGGGATAATACATGAATTTCTCCGCTTCAATGAGATCAAATTTCACTAAAACGGGTCAACTCTTGTGATATTCTCAAGGAAATTAATGAAAACGCGAAGAGAGCAGATAAAAAGCGAATCTAGTCGCGGCCAGTAAAATGAGCATGTGAATTTTAGGGGGAAAATGGAGGTGAGATGAAAAAAGAAAGACCTTGGGAAGACAAATAGAGAGAGACACGTTGGTTGAAAGTGAACGACCGACCTGGCCGAGAGTGAGACCTGAGGATGATCCAAACCCACCAACGTTGCCTCCGTTCCTTCCGATCACCGAGGTCATATTTCTTGCCGGAATCATCATACCGGCAGGCATATTTCGCTGCCAAAAAAAAAGTCTTTTCCCCTTTCTCTCTAACTTTCAGTTGTCTGAGTGCCCACTAGGGAGAACTGATGGGGTACTTGTTACGAATTGAGAACTTGGGGCTGAGTCGCTTAGCTGTCCGAACGATGCTAAGGAATCACTACAAAGAAGAAAAAACAAAGACCGTGATATTACAGGCATTACAACGTGATCTGGCCAGCAAGAGAGAAGACTCTCATTTTTTATACCCCAAACAAATGCGTGATCTACCTATAACACAAATAAAATGCAGATGTATAGGAAACGTCAACAATTTCCTATTCTCTCTGATGTACTGCTATTGACAGAATAAAATTATCGAGTCTAATCACTTTAGACGCACATATATAACGCCCTTAAAGATTTCGATGGGTCCAAAAGCCTCCTGTTTTTCTCTATCTTTCATACCTACTGCTGCTTCTTTTTTACTTCTAGCCCTAGCTGTTCCCCCAGCAAACTAATTCCTTCATCAAGAAATGAAAAGAGAAAAAGAGAAGTAGAATACGATGTTGCGCGCCGATTTTGTTATACAAGACAAGTGATCTGAATGAATATCCATGACGCGTCTAATAATACTCTGCAGAAACGCACTTAACAGTTACCAGTGAGGAATCAAGATCCGTTTCGGTGGCTAAAAGAGGAGCCTTTTCGGAAGTACATAGACCTGTTCGATCTCAGAAAGTGATGGTGAGTTCCAAAAACACGTTAAGCTACGAAGAGGTTGTGAGATTCATGATCCAGCTGGTAGCTAGCCAGAAAAGCTTGTTGACAGAGAGGAAGGGGAAGAGGAAGAAAAGACAATGGAATTGAAAGAGGTGAAGGGGGGAGAGATGGAGAAAAATATGACAGTGATGAGTAATTGCAGAGCGTATTGAGAGGGTGCAATTGCATTTAATGGTAGGCGAAGGAGGTGTAAGTGCTAGCGCGCAAGACACACACACACACACAACGTATATTTTTTTTTCTTTTCCCTTGCAAATTTTTGTTCTTGGGCCTTTGGAATATATAACTTCAAAAAAAAAATCCATAGTTTTGATTGAGTGACTGTCACGAAACCCCTCGTCATCGTATTTTTCTCCTTTTCCTTTGCCTCCATACCCTAATTCTTTTTTTTTTTCGTTAATGATCAAACTAAATGGCATTAATATAAAAGATATATACCCTAACTTAGTTTAATAACCAATTATGTATATACAGTATAGAATAAACGTGTTGTTAGGCAATGAAAGTTGAAGTTTTTTCTTGAGAACGTACTGTCGTGGAAAAGTATGGACGAATGAACAAATCGATGTAATGAATGCTACTATTATTTTTGACACCGGGTCTCTATCTGCATGTTATAGACTAGCAGTTTAATTCTACAACTTATTGTTTCTTTTTTTTTATTAAACCCATTAATTTCCAATCATATAGCCAGAATTTACTTCTATATATAAAAAAAATGGAATTGATAAGGAGTCAGGAATGCGTACAAACCGATTATTCTGACCAAACAACCTCAATCACAATATCGGCTGTATGAATTCCATATTTTAAGGAATGTAAGATTGTGCTTTAATTAATTGCATTACATTATCCTAGATTCCTAGTCAATCAAATGCGTTTGAGGAATGCTTTTGATCCTTTTGAAAAAAATTGTTTTCAGAACAAAGATGAATACAAAGAAAGTAGAGTGTGGATATAAAAATAATAAGCAGACATATAAATCGCACTATTTGCATCGATTTTTAAACAACATATGTATATCGCCTAATACGAATAAGTTGGAAATTGGTTTTGACATATATTTTCTTGACAGGAAAGAAATTGATATACTGCTATCGTTGAAATCGTTGATTTATTTCAAGGAATAAATGAACCGAGAAAGCTAAGGTTGATCATTGATAATAACTTTGGTAATAAATTATGACTACGTCAATATTCAATATATCATTGTCAAACATAAAGAGGCAAACAAATTGATGTATAAAATATTATGCCTTACCACATAATCATTCAAGTTTCAAATATATGCACAATATGCATTTATTAGAGGGAAAAAAAGGAGAAAATGGAAAGTTATATCAATGGATATTTTTTTATAACATATATCAATGGATATTCGATCAGCTTGTTTGGGAAAGCGTTGAGTAGAGCCAAAAGCACATCAACAGTGTTCTTTCGTAAAACGAAATAATCTCCTTTACATATTTACCTCGACTTGCATAAAAGTACTTCTCTACCGCGTTTCCAAATACATCTGATGACAAATGGCCTCTGACAGCATCCTCTACCAATTCACCACATGCTGCGATAAAGTATATTGATAAGCCAACGGAACTAACGGGAGTTGGATGTAATGGAAGGGGTTAATTTTTATAGTGTAACAAATCAATAAAGATTTGAATATCTACTCAAAGAAGTATTCATACAAGTAACAAGTTTAATGTTCTACGGTATCTCGAAATTATTTACTTTTAATAGGAACATATTTATACTCTAAAGACCTTTTGATATATGGATGCAGTGATATTATTCACCCAAACTTATTTATAAGAACTTTTTTAGAGGCTTTGAAAATCTTAGATATTAGAAGTTATATAAAATCTAAGAAGAAATTACTAATTAATTTTCTTGAAGATGTATTCCATACTTGTAAGCCTCCCTCTCTCTTACTTGAAGATTGATTATAGTATTTGATTATGGGAAATACAGACGCTATTGACTTTCTTTTTTGATATATACAACAATAATAGAGGTTATTGTCTTTAACAAGTGAGAAGAAGATTCCAAAGGAGGCACATAGAAGACACAGCAAATAATATTGGGTCCATTTGGGAAAGCGATGGAGAAGTATTTTTACCATTTACAAGGTAAATGTGTGAAGGAGATTATCTCGTTTTACAGAAAAATACTATTGAATGTGTTTTTAGGATCTTCAGAAGCTTTGTCAAACACCCCAAATATGCCCCCTTCCACTCCCATCAATGCCTTCTGATGAACACATTTACTCTGCTCATGCTTCTCTTGCTCTCTTTTCTCTCCCTTCGATCAGTATTTGAATCTTCTCTACTTATTTTATAAATGTGCCTCTCTCTCTCTATATATATATATATATATTCACCGTATAAGTAATATATACTTGCATGCGTGATTCTATTCAAATTAAATTGGCTCACACTGAGGAGCCCTAACATAGTACTCCTACGCTGCATTTACTACTCTCTGTATGTATTTTGATATGGAAGAAGAGGATGACGAAGAAAAGGCAATTACGTTATGCCTTTTATTTGCTTTGCACGTCATTGCCTATACGCTATTCCCTTATGCCTTCATTTCACTTTCACTTTGGCCATCCGTACGTACACCAAACAAAGTAAAACAAAACTACTCCTTTTACCTACCTTATTTTCACACTACGTTTCTCCTCCTTTACCCCCTTTAAAGTAGTTTAGTTATGAGATGAGAGCAGAGAGAGGAATTAGCTAATTCAGTCTTCACAAAAACTATATACTGGTATATACGCTTCAATTATAAACTTCAAGAACACGCCCACATGATCTTGACATGGCTATTCCAATATAAAAAGGTGTTATACCCATCCATCACCAAATTTCCTTTCTATTTTATTTTCTTGTTAAATTAAAAATGCCTTTTCTATAATTATTCATGAAAATACATGCCATGTTGCACTTGCATGCATTAATGATGCCCCCTCGCCCATAGATTTTCCTTTTTTTTATAATGAATCAAACTGACACCTTTTCTGAATTCTATTATCAGGTATCTAAAAAACTGACTATTTCGATTCGCGGGAGTGCTGACCATCAATTGGGGCATCTCGCTACCTTCAACTAATTGTCACAGCTGCATGCTTAATGTTTGAATATAAGATCATTGGTTACACCGGAACAATCTCTTTGCTAGTTGATCCAAGCATTTGGTGGTCCCCCATGTATTTCCTTTTGCATGTTATATTCCAGAGATGATATTTTGAAATACGAATATAATATTTATGAAAACATTTGAATTGTTTCATTGGAAAGCAAAGTCTTTTTAACTCTTTTGAAGATTTCACAGAATCCATTTATGTGTCCAACGACACCAAATCAACATATAACTCTTTTCACTTTTCTCTCAAGTTGGTAGGATTCAGCTTTATAATGTTGGGAGAACAAGCTTTGCCACCTCTTTGGAGTATAATCGATCTTAAATCCAAATTAGTTAGCAGCAATGAATAATTATAAGTAACAGATGATTCTTTAAAAAAATAATACTGAAAGGTCGATCAAATTTTATTATTCATTTTTATGACCATCAACAGTGTGATAATCGATCGTTATTCAAAACAATACTTTTTTTTTGAAAAGAGAACTATTGTTGCCAATCTCGAAAATGCATAGGCAGGCAAGAGAATGTGGAGATATTTACGTACCAACCACATTAATATAGGAACTTAGGTGGTAATATTTAAGCCACCAGTCCTTGTCTGCCATTAAAACTCGAGCTCTTCTCTTTTGGTTGTACCCTTTTTATTAAGCTCTCAGTCTTTATTATTAATAATCTCGTTGTTGAATGAATTGAAGTCCTGTGATATAAATAATTCCCTCTGGTCGTCGACCTATATGGCATGGCTTTGTGTATTAAATTAAGGAATGATTTCATAACATCACAAGACATGAATTAAAATTCTCTCTTCTTACAGTTCTCGTGATGATATC
>JANTPZ010008197.1:0-13145 GCA_025593235.1 Vachellia pachyceras | reverse complement strand
GACCCTCCGCGAAATCAAGCTGCTCCGACACATGGATCATGAAAACGTCAGTGAGTAATAGTTTTTATTTCTTCAAATCCCCCTCTTCTGGTTGATGCGTTGCATTTATTCTTCTATGATATCTCTTCTGGATGAGTAGTTTTATCGATGATAAGATGATTGTTGGTTTGCTCCTGTAGATCCGGATATATTTTTTGTCAATGGTTGGCTGCTTCAATCAACCTTTTCTCCTTCAAATATGTTAATCTTGCTAGAAAGCACTTTTTTGACATGTTGATTGATATATAAGTCTGTATTGATGTTGACAATCGTGGGGCATGTATTTGTCGTTATTTCCGGATTTTTGGGGAAATATGGGAAAGATGGATAGCAGAATTGACTTTTTAGTTCAAAATATCAAACTTAAAATTGGTGACAGCATTTGTAGTCTTCTCTCTTTTAGTTCACTTTTTATTGTATTTCTTTTGCAGGTTGTTGCAATCAGGGATATAATACCACCACCACAGAGGGAAGCATTTAACGATGTTTACATTGCGTATGAGCTAATGGACACTGACCTTCACCAAATTATTCGATCAAATCAAGTACTATCAGAGGAGCACTGCCAGGTGCATATCTGAATTTGTTGTATTTTGAAACTTTGCCCAGGTGCTCATATTTCTATAATTGTATCCATTTTCATATTATCATATGCTCTATATTGGGTGTAAAGCCTCCCTTGACAGTAGCAAGGGTAGTAAGTACTACTACAATTGACACTGACTTAACCTGAAATGTAGATTCTGATTGAGTGGGAAAATTTGGCTGTTCTTTCTTTCTTTCCCTTTTCCTCCCTTCATCCTCTCTCAAGTCCCATTACCATCTTGCAATACTAGTTTTCTCACATGCCATCGATGCTATATCAAGATTTGTTGGAAATGTTAGAAATCCTTATTAGTAATGCAATTTTTTTCGACTTTTGGCACCTTTTTATTAGTTATTTCGTTCATTTCTAAATAATTTTTTCTCCTAGAGTTGTCTTCCTTATTTATAAATGCCCATGTGCTTTGCCCCATTCTATACGTGAGAAAATTGCAGATTTTTTCTCAAGATTCAGCTTTTGACTCTGAGAAACCAAATCAATTCTTCACATTTTGGCACAAATTATGTATTGGCAAGGAAACAATCATGTCATGAAAGTTCTGATGCTGAAAAAGTAAATTTTGTCGTATGATTCAGAATAATGAGTGTCTCTATCGAAGCTTAGATGGAAATTCCAGCCAATTAGCTCGGCTTTTTATTGACATGGAATTATTTGGAGACATAAAATTTGGACTTCATTGACTCTGCATCTGTTTCTCAGTTAAGTTGGATGGATGTTCCAACAATTGGGAGAATATATTTTACATCCATAATGATTTCAACTTGTTTATTAGTCATGATATATATATTTTTGGCTCCAGCTAATTTTGATTCTCTATTGTGGTGTTATTCACCATTCCTTTGTAGAATCTATTAACTCATATCCTTGTTCCCATTATAAACTCTTGTCCTTGTTTTTTTTGGAGCAGTATTTCCTGTATCAAATCCTACGTGGGCTGAAGTACATTCATTCAGCAAATGTTCTTCATAGGGACCTAAAGCCTAGCAATCTTCTCCTGAATGCCAACTGTGACTTAAAAATATGTGATTTTGGACTGGCTCGTGTTACCTCTGAAACAGACTTTATGACTGAATATGTTGTTACAAGATGGTATCGTGCACCAGAACTGTTGTTAAACTCTTCTGATTACACTGCAGCTATTGATGTATGGTCTGTTGGGTGCATATTCATGGAGTTGATGGATCGAAAGCCATTGTTTCCTGGTCGAGATCATGTGCATCAGTTACGTCTACTTATGGAGGTAACTCATTTAGCAGTCTGGCTATTTATTAGCAGTTATACTGACACATTTGATTTTATGGTTGGAATGTCTATCCTGGTTGATGATGTGCAACCACTGCATTGCTTTGAAATTCTATTGCAGTGTCATTCTGGTCAATATTCATGCTTTAATTATACATTTTTGTTCAATCTTGATTGCAGTCAAACCCTCCAGCATAATGTTTAACGTTCATGTAGAAAAGAATTTTTTAATAAGTTCTAATAAAGTATTTTTCCTCATGATCTGTGAAGTTTACCTTTAGAGAGAGTTTCCAATGAAATCAATGTATCAGT
Organism: Vachellia pachyceras; assembly: GCA_025593235.1. Classification (NCBI taxonomy): domain Eukaryota; kingdom Viridiplantae; phylum Streptophyta; class Magnoliopsida; order Fabales; family Fabaceae; genus Vachellia; species Vachellia pachyceras. The sequence continues at coordinate 10,948 of JANTPZ010008197.1, read as the reverse complement.
ATAACTGATCTACACCTTATCTTGCAGCTGATTGGCACCCCATCAGAAGCCGATTTGGGTTTTCTGAATGAAAATGCTAAGAGATACATTAGGCAACTACCACTTTACCATCGCCAGTCTTTCCAAGAAAAGTTTCCACATGTTCATCCTGCAGCTATTGATCTTGTTGAAAAAATGTTAACTTTTGATCCTAGACAAAGGATTACTGGTGAGTTACATTGTTTACAGTCTGGATACGGTGATTAAAGATGTGTTACTTGTTAATAATCAGCTATTAAATTCATGATTAGTAGGTTGGTTATTGCATTTTCTGGTTCTTCTGACAATGCCATTGGTACTCTTTTTGAAAGTGTTTCTATTATTTGGTGATTTGATGAAAGCTGCATAGTACTTTTGGAAAAGAGAATATGTAAATAATGTGGCACCATATTCTCTATAGAATCAAAAAATGGATTGGATTCAAAGAAGAAATCAAAATGTAAGGTTGTGGTGTTTGAAGATACAACCTCTATGATTGTAGGGGTAAGGCTACGTATGTCTATCACTCCTTAGATCTCACCTGGTGGGAGCCTTGTACAGTAGGCTGCCCTATACCATTTCCTATCTCATCCCAACTTTCTAAACAAGGGCTAAAACATTCAGTATTGTTAATGGATGGTGTAACATTGATATTTGCTTATCACTAAGCTGAACTGCTTGGATGCACAAAAAAATGTCTCTGTTTAAGATGTTAATGGATATTGGGGTGGGTAACCCTGATCTTAAAAGCTGGATATTAAGATGGGGGAACCAAACCCATTTAAATACTCAGTTGAGCGTCTCATAATACTCAATGAAGGACTTCGGCATCTTGTACTACCTTAATTTCAATCAATTGCCCCCTCTTGTAAAGTTGATGTCTTAATGGCTGCAGTGCCTTTTGAAATTGTCGTCCACTAGCTCTAATACCAATTAACATATGCTCTAGTTGGATGAGAAAACCTACCTTGAAAGTGAACTATTGCAATGAGAGAATCAACCTTGCTAGATACCTGATAGGACAACCCATACTATGCAATGTAAGACTTAGGCATCTGATGTGACTTTAGTCTCCATCATATAAGAACAATTTTTATGTGTAATGTTATTTATGATATTTATTTGATGGTGTAATTTTGATTATTGGATAATGATAATACAACCCTTTATGGATATCAAGAGAATTTTCTCATTCTAATCTGAATATGGGGATGGAAGTGAAAGTGAATTATTCAGATTTTCTTATAGAGCCATATTTAGATCCTTTGGGTACTCATAAAGTTAAATTTGGTTATAGGGAATGATACATGATTACATGCATCATGTAGACTAGATAATACTTGTCATCAACTATGACAAAAATAACTATCTAAGAGGGTGCTATAGTTGTTAAGAACAAGTAGGGATTTTATAATTATATCAATGTACTACTATGATCCGTTGAGCCCCTTTCTGTTTGGTACAATTCTACTATAAAAGCTACTTTTTGGCCACATGGCATCAGAAATGGGATTGTAGGACCAATGTTGGGAAGTTGAACAACATCTTGACTACACCACCATCGTTATTGAACAAACCCAGCAAGAATGAGATAAACCCAGCGGGAATGTCATAAGGACAACATCAAGGAAAAATTGTGGTCTTGCTTTCCTTCAATTTGGGACATGTAATAGTTAGCATTAGCAATCAACACCATCATACTCATTGCCTAAAGAACATACTTGGGTTGATTTCCGAAAATTCAATGAATTGGATTTTGGGGGCAGCGTTGCAGGTAGCACCTCTTCTTTGAGATCCACAAAATGCTAGTAGAGTGAAGAATTTGATTGCTTAGCATTCATCTTGAAGGAAATGCCTTGTAGTGGCACCTGAACTATGAGATCACAATAGTCTCTTGGAAAGATTACTACATGAGCATTTCAAGTGGTTTTTCAGTGCGAAGAGGGTTGATGCTATGGTGGAGATTGATAAGTAGAAGCAGTAAGACATTCTCTGAATATCAAGAAGTGTTTGAAGTACTCCTTATGGAGCTTGGTGTTTCAAAGCCATCAATGATGAATTGCTTCATTGGAGATTATGGAAGGACGTGCTAGCTTCTTTGGGGATTATTGATGTCACTTGATTTAAGATGCACAATGATAAAGTCAAGGGATATATCTTCCTGAATCTGTCTTGGTTTAGGCACCAGCTAAAGCAATCCTATTAATGCAAAAGTGAGATACTTGTTTCTCTTATAAGTGATGCAGTTTTGTACCCTAGGCTTAATATCATACTTCATATTAGACCAACAAAAAAGCCACTCTTCAACCTTTTAAGGGTTTTAAGTTATCCACTATGACGCCAAGCAAAGATGTGTGAACTTCAACTAGAAGTTTGCAGCGTAGATCTTTAATGGCTGGAATAAAAAGGCATTTTTCAAAGAATAACCTATTGTTGAGGAGAGAATAATGTGGTAATACCTTTAGATCATGCTACAATTGCTGTTAAAATCAATGCTTATATGTATGGTCAAACAACGTGACCAAGAATTCATAATGGCTCATGAGTATGAAAAATGGTGTCTTGTGTGTGTCTGACAATAATACTTTGGAAAATTACCTTGAACAAATTAAATAGTGTCTGGTTCTTTGTTAAAGCGCTGCATCTCTTCAAGCTCCTCTTGATAATAAGAAACAACTAAATAGCACAGTAAAAACTAAATGGGAGCATTCTAATTTGGTGATATTCTGATCAAAGGTCAATCTTGGAGAAATATGGAGCACCATACAACTCATCAATTAATCTATTAGTGTTTTATATTGGAAATTTATCTGATACTGTAAATCTGTAATCTAATTGGGGACTCTGTAGATGATGCATAACCGTCAAGTGTTGTCCTTCACTACCAAGACAAGACTAGCAAATGGGCTTGACAAGGTCGTATGAAACCTTTTTGAAGTAGAGCAGAAACCTAAGACTATTTGATATTTTCTAGCATGTGCATATTTGTTTGGCCGAATGTTGGGAGGAGTTGAGTTTGGAAGAGGCATTGCACTTGGTTGGTCTTGTAAAGGAGGTAAACTATCTAGTTCAGAAAAAACAAAATCATAGCCTGAGTATTTCTTCAGTGATCTTCTGGACAGAACCTAGCATATCGCTTAGGATGATTCTATCTAGTCAAGCATTGAAGACTTGCTTCCATTTTCTTACTCAGCTTGACTCCTTGTAATTTGTAAAGCCTCCCATTTACCCAGAAAATCTTGAATTATTCCAAATTCCCAATTATCTTGTGCTGTGTTAAGAAAAGCTAGCAACTCGATACCTAACTATCCCAATTAGTTTACTAATATCTGGATTATCTAAATATTTTCCCGATCTTACCTGTAACATCATGTGTTTTATCTAGCCAACAAATTAAAGTATCTTCACTCTAAAACTGCAGCCTGATCCCTTTTGAGACTGAAGTACAGGGAAAGTCACGTGTTGTGCTTGCCAATTTACACAGCATTACAGAGGTCTAGCTAACATCACCCTTATCACTGATAAGTGGATTCAACATTAGGATGATAATTTCTGTGAGAAAACTGCTTTAACAATATTTTGGTGTTTTAGTATCGGATTGCTTGATTAATGCAATCCTTATGATCCTTATTCTTGTCAGCATTAGGGTGACAATTTCTTTGAGAAAACCACTCTAGCATTATGTTTCATTGGATTGGTTGATCATTTTAATTCTGTTTTAATCCTTATTCTAGTCATTGAATGCATTAATATCTCTTATCTTTTTCTTGCCAAATGAAGCTTTTATCTAAAATTCCACTCTAGATATAGGGTAATTATGTGATCTCTAGATCTTTGTGGTTCAAAAACAAGCCTGATCCCTTACACGGATCACATTCAATAACTTCATTGGGTATTCTCTCCCATCTTTCTCTAGCCCTTTTTAAAAGGCTATATACTATTTGATTGACCTTGCTCACTTGTGCTTCTAATGACCTTTTCTGTACATATCCGAACCACAAATAATTTTCTACCTTTTGCTTTTCAATAGATGCAACCATCAACTATTTCTCATATGAGGAAACATCCATCTCAACTTTCTCATCTCTGCTACCCCAACGTTATGCCTTTGGCCTTTAAAGCATGTACTTGAAATGCATGATGTATTAATGTAGAATGTCAGGATTGACTTATCAATATAAAATGTTCAACCCATACTTGTTTCGGTATAAGTATATTATTTCTGGTGGTCTCTTACCCTTGACACATGCACTGAGAGTCAATGGTGAGATGCATGTATTGCCCCAAGGCTTAATAAGTTGTTTTTAATTTTGTGTTTGCAGTTGAAGATGCTTTGGCACATCCCTACTTGACATCTTTGCATGACATCAGTGATGAACCTGTGTGCATGACTCCCTTTAGCTTCGACTTTGAGCAACATGCTCTGACTGAGGAACAGATGAAGGAGTTGATATACCGAGAGGCTCTTGCATTTAACCCTGAGTATCAGCGTCACTAAAAGTAATGTTGCCATTGGGTTTGGACATTGGGTACTGTGATGTTTGTGTCCATAGATTCCGTGATTTCTTTGTGTGTACATATATGTCTGTCAATCGTTTGAAGCCCAATGGCCTTAGAGTTGAATTATTTCGATCACGGGCAGATTCGGGAGACTGATTGGAACTGTCATAAGGCGTGTTATCCGCTTATTTGCTTCATATTGTTCAATTCACATTGGTTTGAGCCTTCTTATTATGCATCCCCACTTCTCAATTGTGTACTCATTGTCCCGAAAATTTTCTTGAGCATAACCATGCTAAACATAAATCACCGATGACCAATAAAATTTTTCGTCTGTTGTGCTTTTTTTTTTTTTTCATTAACTTTTACTCAGCTGGATGTCTCTATTATTGATGTTTCCATGCTAGAGTTTATTGACCACCGCATCACCTGAGGTTATCTCTTCATATATGCGGAATTGTCCGATTCCATAACATAGCCTCTTGAGATCCAACCCAGTACATTGAAAAGTGACACTTGCAATCCACAATCAACGTTGAAAGTTCGAATAAAAAATAACCAAGGCAACGTGAAGAACCTGGAGCTATATCACGGAGCCATCCAATTTTATTATAATGCCATTTGAGAAGGCGTTGGGAGAATATTTATTGATCAAAATACATGTTGCAAAAATGATTTTTGTTTGAATGTATTTATATTTGGATAAATGTTGGATTCAGAATACATTTTAGTAGAATATATTCTGCTAAGAATAAGCTTTTTGCCCGAAACGTATTTTAAAAAAAAGAGTTGTCTTAACGTTGGAGTTTGTAAGTAAACGGACTTTTAAATTCAAAATGTATTTTGAACCTATGAAAGGAGTTGTCAAATAAACACATAATACAAATGCCTTTTGGACATGTTTGCAATAGAAAGGGAGAGGGAGTAGGAATGTCAAAATGATCTTGATGGCACATCAATGTGTTTTTTTGAGAATGCTTCTTTCCATCAAAATGACGGGGTGACTATTGCTTGAGGGGGTTTTGGAAGATGTATTAATATTGGGCATTAGTGGATCATCTTGTCCTTGGTAAGCTTTGGTAATACTGATTTTACCCTTGTACGTCATCTTCCATAATACGTCATCTTCCGTAATGTCGGTGACTCGGTGTGCTTCCGTAAGCAGCAACAGACGGACTAGGGAAGGCTACTGACGATGATACTGCATCAATGATAATGCTTTCAGTTAATGAGGACAAGCTCAAAATCTGTTATTTCCCTCCAATCCGCCATCCTTGATGAAAAACCTCCTAAGCTCATCATTTTTCTTTCCCTCCATCGATCTCTCTTGTTCAACGCCACCGTGGATCTCCCCCTGGTGCAGATATCTTCTTACTTTGGGCTGCCTTTATGGGAGATAGGGCTGCACACCCCGGGGGGATCATGTTAACCGACCATGATATCCCAAAAATGTATATGTTATGTCTTCCATTCCATCATGCACATACAGACAAGATAATTTAGAATTCTTTTTTTATTTTTTTTTCTGGACGTGCTACAAATGCTTTAAAATTCAATTATATTTCCATCGATTCTATGAAATATCCTTTCCACAAACTAAGTGGTTGTTTAAGAACTTCGTTCTTCTAACGGTGTACGTAAGCTAAGATAGAACCATATCAAAATCTATAGAAACCATTTCGAAATCTATAAAACCATCTTGAAATTTGGAAAAGCATCTAGAAATTCGTAAACTCCTTTTTCTCAACAGAGTTCTTAAACACACACTAAACCGTGTTTTAAAGAATGGAAAAACAAGGATTATGCGTATCTAAAGCATCTAGTTATTTTTCCCACAAAAATCCTATCACTGGATTTATGGGATTGAGGATTCCTTCTGAAATGAGCATTCCACCATGGAATCAAACTTAGATGCACAAAAAATAAAGCTTGTAATTTCCTTTCATCCTCTGTCCTTCGCGTCAAAATCTCCTTTGAAATGTCCCTCCAGGCAAGCCTAGCTATAGCCCTAATCGATGTTAACGTTGGAGTTGTCAAATTTAAGGCATCACCATCGAGCTCGTCTTGATTGGAGGGTTCATTCTTCAAGGTAGTTGCATGTAATTTCATCATCGTCTAAAGTTTAAAAAAACCCTCCTAAATTTTCATTGCTTAACCCAAAGCTCCTTAACTTTGTTATCTTCTTAATAGAATTTGCTGCGTGAGATTAATGAAACACATGGCATCAAATTTGAAGAAACTTAATAATTTTTTCCAACAGAACTTGAGGAGAAAAACCATAATTTTCATTTTCAATACATTTGACGGGATCATGACATTGCTCTCACTATCACATTATCGTCTAATTGAGATGGCCACACTTGCCCTGTTCACATTTTTATTTTTTATTATCATTTTTGCAAAGCACATATATTCTCCTACGATTGGTAATCATTTTTTGCAAAGCACATGTCATTTTTTGCAAAGCACTTGCCAACTCAATATCATTATCATAATCAGATTGCACCTTTCCATCCCAATTAGATCAATATTCATTAACCAATTCCATAGGTTATTTATGGTGACATTATCACAATCTGGTCCAATATGTTGCGTCAACTTCAGCGAGTGCATCTTCATTCCTTTTACCTCCACTCCATGACCCTACTACTTGGTTATCATGTATTATATTCATTGATTAACTTCTGCCTCTATTTCTCTATTTAGGATTTTATTAGAAAAAGTCAAACTACTGATTATTGCTTTCAAAGAAATTCGCACCAGGTTAAAATAACTTGAGTGTTTAAATTTTAGGTGTATATTTTATATGGGCCACATAAAATCTATTTAACTGTTTTGCTTTTGATCATGAATACAGAATCTTGGCAGTCAGAGTCGTTTAGCTCAATTGACACTTAATAGCTTCTTAAATCTTACTCAGTATGATGCTGTGGTTTAATGTTTAATTTGCCTATTCATGGGAGTGTAATGGATGTGTGGGTTTTTTTCCCCTGTGAAAAATGATTAAAATACCAAATCTTATTGTGTCCTCTTATTTTCTATCATAATTCTTCTATGTGCACTAAAACTTTAATTATTAAATGACAGTTTTTTTTTTTTAAAAAAGTGTTACACATTTTTTAGATATTAATTAATTATTGTTTATCAATAATTGATTTATCTATTTTTTATTCCACATATTAATTAAGATAATTTTATAGTTTTTTAATGTTGATAAGTTTATTGGGATAGAAGAGAATGGAGTATGTGACATTGTTAAAAAGCTAAACGCATGTTCAACAGTATTTTTTAGTAAAACGAGATAATTTTCTCCATATATTTATTTTGACTTGCGCAAAAATACTTCTTTACTGCGTTTCTAACCAGACATGTCAAGTTGACTGATGGCGGTAAGAATAGTTGATAATGCGGAGAAATGAGTCACATGCCCACAATGCAAACCTGCCCATTGATTTGTTTATTTTTCTCTAATTGTGTGGCTTCGCTGAGGAATCTGAGGTCCTCCAAACCTATTGTTCCTATATTCTTGAGCTAGATGTATAGACTAAAAAAATAAAAAAAATCAAGGGATGCCCTGTTGCTTCCCCTTTTCTGGGTCTCTTACCTTCCTCCTTTTCAGACGTCTTTCAATAATAAATTCCAATCGCGAAACTTGAACCGAAAACACCTCTGATCTCGAACAAAACAAACGCACTGTGCAGTACGATGGATTCCAACCATGCAACGCATAATAATGGCTAGTTTGCTACGTTGTCATTGATTTTGATGGAGATGGAGGAGATGATGGAAATGGAGATGAAAATGAATATAAATATAAAAAAAAGAGGGGTCAAAAAATCAATTCCATGGGTTACATTATGGAATTCATTTCTACCCATTTTGAATTTTATTTCCATTTCCAATTCCACCCCAATTCCACCGTACCAAACATAGGAAAATTCCATTTCCAATTCCAACATATCATAAACAGGAAAAGGGGAATCAGAGCGGTACTTCCGATCGATGGTATGAAGATCACATCAGCTTGATATTTTTGAATCCTCCACCACCACTACCACCACCATGTCCGGCTAATTAATCTAATCCCCCTGATAAACACTGTTGAAGCTGAATAATCCTCACTCATTTCTCATTCATCGAAAAGGAGAATACAAAGTCCATGCATAATTTATTCTATCATCAGCATATATATAGCATACAGACAATAAGAAAATGACAACTGGACATTGGTCCTATTGGGCCTCTTTGCATTGGCCCATAAAATTGAAATTAGCCAACCTAAATCTTACATTCCCCCTCAAGTTGAGGTTTGAAGAAATTCAAAACACTCAACTTACTAAGTAACCTATTTTGTATATTTTTGCTGATTGCTTTAGCAAGGAGATCTGCCTCTTGATTAGTAGACTTGACATGTCTCAAACTTATCACTTTGTTCAGTGATCTCTCTCTGACAAAATGTAAATCAATTTCAATATGCTTAGTTCTCTCATGGAAGACTGGATTATTTGCAATGTGAATCGTTGCCTTGATGTCACAATGGACTTCCACGGGTTCCTAGTGCTCTATGATCAGTTCTTTAAGCAACCCTTTCACCCATACAACTTCTGAAACTGCTGATCCAAGAGCCCTATACTCGGCCTCTGCTGAAGATCTTGAAATGGTTGCTTGCTTCTTGGTCCTCCATACAATGAGTGATCCTCCCAGCTTCAAAAGATAACCTGTTACAGATCTCTTAGTGCTCGCACAAGCTCACCAATCTGAATCACAGAAGCATTCAAGCCCGAGTTTCCCTTTTGAACTGATGAAGATGCATACACCTGGACTCTGCTTCAAGTAACGCACAACATTCAGAGCTGCTGCCATATGAGCCTTGGTTGGACAGTGCATAAATTGGCTTAGTCCCTGTACAGCAAGCAAATGTCAGGCCTAGTAACGGTTAAATATATCAACCTCCCTATTAACCTCCTATATTTTTCGGGATGTTTCAAGAGGTCTTCTTTTCTGTCATTTCTTGGCTCATACGCTTTTAATCTCAAATTTGGTGTCATGGGCAAATTGAGTGGCTTACATCCACTCATACCTGTATCAGAAAGTAAATCCAGTACATATTTTTGCTGTGACAAGACAATCCCTTTATCAGACCTAGCCATTTCAATTCCCAAAAAATACTTCATATCCTCTAGGTCTTTAATATTGAAACTTTCATGTAAAAAAGTTTTGCCCTCATTAATTCTATTGTCTGAACTACCAGTCACAAGCAAATCATCAACATAGACAAGAACTAATACAATACCATCATGGAATGTCTTAATAAAGAGAGAATAATCATGTCTGCTTTGTTTAAAGCCACCTTGAAGCAATGCTGCAGACAGCTTCTGATTCCACTGTCGCGAAGCTTGCTTCAAGCCATAGAGTGATTTCTTTAGTCTACACAACATGTTCTCCTCCTTGCTTGGAAAACCTTGGGGTATGGACATGTAGACTTCCTCATCTAAATCTCTCTGCAAGAAGGCATTATGCACATCCATATGGGAAACATTCTAGTTATTAACAGATGCAATTTTCAGAATAATTCTCACAGTGGCCATTTTAATTACTGGTAAGAATGTGTCATGATAATCTATCCCCTCTCGTTGTGTATATCCCTTTGCCATTAACCGTGCCTTATACTTATCTACTTCTCCATTTGATTTATATTTAACCTTGAAAACCCACTTACTTCCTATTGCTCTCTTTTCTTTAGGGAGGGGCATTATGTCCCATGTCCCGTTTCTTTCTAATGCTTCTATCTCTAAATTCATTGCTTTAATCCATTTTGGGTCTTTCATCACCTCTTCATAACAACGTGGCTCAACAATAGAGTCTACACTCATTAAAAAAAATGTGAGGGTGGCATGTGAGCATAATCCAAATAATTTTCAATTGGGCATAAACAGTTACTTCCCTTTGCACGAGTGTTACCTAGGGCAGCCAAATTGCACACGTAGTCTTTGGCCCGAATTGGAGGTCTTCTATCTCTATGGGCACATGATATAGATGAAGGGACCATAGTCGGATCTCCTAAGGGATGTCCATCAACTTGGGTAGGAGTTTCTGCACTTTCTCTTACATCTTGACTAATTCGTGAGGTGTTTTTGCTGTTGCACGAATCTGTACAAGCAGATGAATCATCCTCAAAGGAATCAAAATAGAACATATGTTTGAAATCATGTTGCATTCCCCCTTGGTTAGTAGGCATGCTATCCCGGAAGGGGAATTTATCCTCAAAAAAGGTAACATGTCTGCTGACCAGCAGTTTATGAGAGCGGAGGTCAAGCAGCAAAAAACCTTTCTGACCAGACGGATATCCCAAAAAAACACAAGCACGAGATCGAGGTTGAAACTTATCATGAACAACTAGATCAGTGGCATAAGCCAAACAACTAAAAAC